>VZUI01039839.1:0-43033 GCA_013401135.1 Cettia cetti
CCCCCAAAACCCACCCTGCACCTACCCCGCACCCCTAAAACCCACCCTGCACCCACTGCAGCCCTAAAACCCACCCTGCACCCCAAAACCCACCCTGCACCCACTGCAGCCCTAAACCCACCCTGCACCTACTCTGCACCCCTAAAACCCTAAAACCCATCCTGCACCTACCCTGCACCCACTGCACCCCTAAAACCCACCCAGCACCTACCCTGCGCCTCAGCATCCATCCTGCACCGCTGCACCCATCCTGCACCCCAGAACACACCCAGCACCCACCGTGCACCCATCCTGCACCCTCTGCACCCATCCTGTACCCACCCTGCACCCATCCAGCATCCCTCCTCCACCCCAGTCACATCCCAGCACGCTCTGCAAACCCCATCCAACCACCCCAAGTCCCCCACATTAACCTTCACCCGCTCCCTGCACCAAACGCCCCCTGAACCCCTCCATGCCTGGAGCACCCCGGGCTCCCCCATCCCCAGGAAGGGTCTGGCATGGCCCCATCACTCCCTGCACCCCCTGTACCCCGAGTCCCAGCACGAGGACACTGCAGGGGACATCACACCTCCCTCCAGCATTTTGGGGTACACCCCAACACCGACAGCAGAGATTGGGGTCACCCTAGGGCATCTCTGGCCTTTCCAAGGGGCTTGAAAGCCTTTTTCTCGCCTTGGCTTTTAGCAGCACCCCTCCCGCCCCGTGCATTAGCGTCGAGGGCAGCTCTGAGGGGCACTTCTCCTTCAAAGGGAGGGAAGGAGGAATGTCAGGGGGCCCTTGAGATCCATTTGCCGGCCTCTCGCCGAGGCTGAGCCGACGCACCGGCTCTCGGAGCCGCTCCACCGGCAGGCGTGGGAGCTGTGGGCGGGGGCGCAGGGCAGGGTGCTGGAACTGGGGTGCTGGAGAGCCCAGCGGGGTGTTCCCCCTGCCTGTGGGGCGGGTGGACCCACAGGGATGCCACAGCAGCACCCAGCCCGTGTCACCTGGATGGATGGGGGATGCTCTTGCTGCAGCACAGCTCACGCTGCTGAATCCCCAGGGATCGTTCGTGTGTTTACGGGATGCTTTATGGGATGCAGTGGGACAGAGCAGCACCCCACTGCCCCAGGGGACATGACCTGTGTGGCCCCCTTCCTGTGGGGATGGGGGATGCCAGCCTGCCTAGCGTCCCTGAGCAGCATGGGATCCAGGAGATCCTCTGGGTGACCCCACTGCCACCCCACCTGCCTGCCCCGTGCCCACCTGGCAGGGGTTTGGTGCCCAGCAGCCTCATCCCCTCCCTCCCCGCTCTCCCGCTGCCTGCCGGCTGCAGAAGGCGCGATGACAAGACTAAAATGAATGGCCCCGGCGTCCCTCTTTGTCTCTCTGCCTCCTGCCTAATTAATTGAGATCCACCTTAATAGGATCAAGCTAAATACCGAAGAACATCCAAGCACACAGCAGCTGGCATGAAAACAAGCGGCCCGGCGCACAGGCACCACCAAAAGGCAGCTCACCGGACAAAAGAGCCGCTAAAACAGCAGCAATTGGTGCTCCCAGAGCCATCCAGGGCCATCCCAGCAATCTGCTCGCAGCTCAGCCCCCTCCCCGCTACTGGGGAGGGCTCGGAAGACCCTCACTGGGGCGGCTCCAGCCAGTGGCAGGGATGTGAATCGTGTACAATAAATCACAGTGCAGGCACAAGGCTACGAGCAAAGTTAGTCCTGCTTTATCTTGGCCCGGGGGTAGGCAGGAAATGTGGGGTCACAGTGCCAGAGCAGGACTCCTGGGACATTTCCCACCTCTCACAGCATTTTGTGCCACCCCTTTGGGGTCCAGCAATGGAGTTCACAAGGCTGTCCCCCCCTCTCATGTGCTGGGACACAGGTGGGCTGTCCCCCTGCACGCCCCTGGCCAGAGGAACAGGGCAAGCCCCGGCCTAACACCCTGAGCTCTGATGCTGGGGCTGGTATGGATGTTACTGGGGGATTGAGGGTTCCTGGGTACTCATATGGGCATTACTGGGGGTTGGCCCAGGGGGCTGCAGGGCTCCTCCAGCCTTGCAGAGCCACTGTGGGTGGGTGCATGGCTTTGGATGTCACTGGGCTGTTTTGGGGGGAAGCCCCTTCAGCAGTGTGCCAAGGGAAGAAATGCTCTGTGCCCTCGTGGCATCATCAGCCCCACCAGTGCCCTGCCAGTGCCACATCCACCTCCAGCTGGTTTCCCCAGAGCCAACAGATGGCTTTAAAAAAAAAGAAAATAATATAATGCAGCTCATTTGAGCTGCTTTGGATGTTGCTTCCTGTTCCTGAAGCAAGGACCCTTCTGCTTGTTGCTTTGGCTGTTTATCAAGAGTTTCCCAGCCCTGGATCCCGTGGCTGCTTTCCCAGGATTGGAGAGGGCGTGTGAGGAGAACAGCCCTGGGGAGGTGGCAGGGGTGAGCTGCTCCCATCCTGGCTACCCCCAGACAGATACAACCCCAGCACAAAATCCCTGTGGGAAAATTCGGACCATGTCCTCACAGGAATGCTTGTGGAGGAAGAAAACCCTCCAGGTGCTGAGCCAGCCCCCTCTCATGGCCATTGGGCTTGGTGGCTGTTGACTTCTTCAACGAGCTGAGGGCAGGGGAAAAGAAAATGACCTTTTTTTTTTTTCCCTTAATATGTAAAATAAGCCGGTGAAGTTTGCAGAGGATCCTGGTGTGGGGAAGGAATGCTGCAGCCCTGAGGTGCTCCCCAGACCCCAGGGTGTGCAGGGATAAGTGAGGCTGTTCTGTGGGAACTGCCTGCCTCCATGGGGTCCTTCTTAGGGCAAAGCACCCTAAAGATCATTATAGAAACAGCTGGGGAAAACTTAATACTTATCAGATCAGAACTGCTGGGGGACAGCTCCTGTTAGTGTGAGAAAGACCAAAGGATACAGGAGTCCTTGGGTGTATCTCATCTCAAAAAAAATAAGGATGTAGTTAAATATTTTATTCTTCCCCAAGCCTGGGGAGTGACTTTATTCACATTTGCAGAGTTTGGGGCTCCCATTGCAAGGGGACTCATGTACATTTTCATAAAGGGGTGAACAGGTCCTATCCAACACAGCCAGGATTTGGGGCCCCCTGCCCATGGGAGCTGCAGCCCCTCTCCCCACGCTGGGCAGGTCTCACTGGGATGAGGCTCCATCAAAGCCAAGTTTGCAGGATGCAGCACTTCACAGCTCCAAGGAAATCTTTCTTCGTCACCAAAACATCCCTTGCTCTGGTTTTAACTGAGGTGAGAGGCTCATTTTGGAGTGGAACTGGACAAATTTTAGAGGCTGTTAATGGAATCACCACCACTGGATGTGGTCCACGAGTCTGGGGTCCGTGGGTTCAGGGCTGGGCCCCCTTTTCTTGCTCCAACACACCAGTTGTCTTTTCTCTGCTTGAAGGCAAGATCTGCTTTAAACACCCTCCAAGATTTTCCTGATTTTTGCAAAACAGCTCCTTGCAGGGGCAAAACCGGAGGGGCAGGAGACAGGGGCTCACTGGGGTGCCTGCTCCTCTCGGGGTGCCCACGGGATGGCTGGGGGTGGGTGTCACTGCTGGGGATCAGGGATCGGGATCACAGGGGATCACTGGGGACAAGCTGTGACCAGCACCTCCCCCTGCTGCAGGGTGTCCAAGGGGATATCCAGGGCTGGGCAGGCCTCCAAGTGCTCCACATCCCGTGGTGAGAGCTGGAGCTGCCCACCCGCTCAACCCACAGCCAGGTCCCTGTGTGGGTGACAGCCCTGTCCCCTCCCACACGCCAGCCACGGGAGAACCATCCTGTCCCCGCCGTGCCACCGCGGGGTGACAACCCTGTCCCCTACAATACACCCATCACAGGGTGACAGCTCTGCCCAGCCCCGTGCCATCCGTGGGGGGGACAGCCCTGTGTCCCCCGTGCCAGCCATGGCGTGACAGCCCGGTCCCCCCGCCGTGTCCCCCGAGGGGGGGCAGCCCGGCAGCCTCCTCCCGGCTGATGCGCAGTGACATTTGCAATCTGTTGCCATGGGCGCTCGGGGACTTTTGCTGTGGAGGGGAATCGCGTTTCTCCCCCCTCCTCCTCCTCCTCCCCTTCCCTCCCTCCCGATGACGTCATGGATGACCACGGTGGTGACAGGGCCACCTGTGGGCTGATGAGGGGTTTAAAGAGACAGTCTGCAGCTGCAACAGGAGCCCTGGCTATTGTCTCCGCACCTGAGAGCGGGGAAACCTGCAGCCCCCAAACCTCCATCCATCCATCCATCCATCCACCCACCCACCCACCGCATCCCATCCCGTCCGTCTCACCTCATCCCTGCATCCCCTGCCTCCATCACTGCAGCTCTCCCGGGACCGGGGCGTCCCAAGCTGGGTCCCGTACCCCTCCCCTGTAGCGGCTCCTCCAAGGTAAGGCTGCGCTCCGTGCCCCCCCGTCCCACTGGGGACCCCGCGGGGCTGCAGCCCCAAATGCCGCTGGCAGTACTCGAGGCTGCAGCCTGAAGGGACCCCTGGGATTCCAAAGCCTGGATGGGTGCCCCCAGCTCGGACAGAACAACAGAACGACCCCCGGGACAACAAACCCCCCGATGTGGAAGGTCCCTCCTTGCGTGAAGGGGCTGCGATGCTCCTGCCTGGGAGGTGTGGGGGTCTACAGCGTCTTCGTCCCTTGCCAGCCAGCATTCCTAGACCACCTCAGAAGATGCCTGCCACTGGGCATCTGCCTTCCTTCTATGCCAACTCCCTGGAATAAACCTTGTCCCTGCTGTGGTCCTCATCAAGGGGACCCTGAGAGCTGGTGCCATGTCGTGCACCCAAACCCCACCATGGCCATGCCCTGAGGGGCCCTGGGTGATGCCAGGAGCCACGGGGCATGCTGAGGGAGCAGGCAAGGGAAGGAGAGGAGCTGTCCTCCTCTCCTTGTGGGGGAAGAAGGACCAGCTCTGCCCTGTTCTAAGGGCTTTGTCCCACTGTCCTTTCAGTTCCAGGGGGGCAAGCAGCAGGTAAGTGCCTCTGTTCAGTGTCACTTGGATGTGCAGGCAGTGAGCAAGGTAGAAGAAGGCTGTGGGAGCTGTGAGAGGCTTGGAGAAGAGCAGGGTGGAGATGTGCATGCAGGGATTGGTGTGTGTACTCCCAGTGAGAGGAAGGCTGTGTCCCTTCCCACCGGACATCCTCCAGTGGTGACCCTGCAAGTCACCAAACTCCTCGGTAGCTCCCACTAAGCAGTCCTGGAAGGTCTTTCCGAGCCCACAGCTGTCTGCAGATCCACTGGAGCCTGCATGGACTCCCAGCAGCTACAGAGCCCCTGGTGCCACAGGGGTGGCTGTCATGGGAGCAAGACAACTGGGACAAACCCCACAGCAAGCTGCCTCTGCAGCCTTCCCAGGGACAGATGGCACGGGGACCTGGGGCAGGTGGGAAGTGGTCCATGCTCCAGTGACTCTGTGGGACTCTGTGGTCCATCCTTGAGGACCTGAGCAAACCCAGAGATGCAGCTGCCCCTGGGATCCCGCTGGAGTCAGGCTGTTCACGTCCTGCTGCTGCAGTGCTGGGAGCTGAAGGGATAAGCAGAGGCATGTTTCTGCCATCCATCCTTCAAAAGATGCTGAGGGCTCTGGCTGGGCCTGGGTTTTGGGTGGAAGAAGCCAAATATGGATTGTCTGACAGGTGGAAATCTCTGCCTGGGAGGTCTTGGCATTTGCCCACCTGGCAGCAGCAGAAGTGCAGGGGCACAGCCTGGACCTCTTGGCACATGGCCTGGGAGATCTGGGGGGAACACCCACAGCCCCTGTGATGCTCTGTCGCTTCTGGCCCTCCTGCTGCTCTGGGTGCAGCCAGTAAATTGGGGAGCTGTGGCCGTGCCCAGCACCCCAGCGTGGCACAGGGCAGCCCTGGGTGCACTCACCGGGCTTTGGAGAGCTTTGGGGAAGCTGAGGCTGCTGCTCTGTGGGCAGCTCCCTGGAAGATGCTCCGAGCAGGGTGCAGGGTCTGTAGCAGAGAGCTGTTGGGGGGCTGTGTCCCAGGTGTGCAGTCAGGCTCACCCCCTTCCTGCAGGCTGTGTGGGGCTGCTGGAGCCCCACACGGAACCAACCACGGAAAGCAGGAGCTGATTCAATTAGATGGGTACGGGTGAGGGCTGCCTGTTTTTCTAGCGTCTATAAAAGGTGCAAGCAGCACTGAACAGGCACGGGGTGGGGGGTCTGGTTCGCGCCGATGAGCACACGGAGCAGGCGGGGGTTGTACAAGGCACGGGCGGAGTTGTGGAGTAGCCGCCGGCTGCGCCCGGTGATCCGGGGATGTACCGTGCAGCAAACGTTCCTTTACTGCTTCAGAATCCTGCGAGAGCAGCTTGTAACCAGGAGGGAACTCTCGCTGTATGTGAGGGCACCCAAATATACACATACACACACGTGTCCTACCCCAATACGTCGCGGAACTGGGGAATGCCAGCACATGAGCTGGTTACCTCCCAGCTCCCCCCGGCAAGCGCTTCCACCTCCCCTATTCCCTCAGGGAAAACTCTTCCAACGCTGCTGCTGATGGATATCGCTGCTGGAGCGCGGGCTTCTTTCTTGACCCTCTTTCTGCCACCATCCAAATTCCCTCTGCCGGCTTTGTAAGCTTCAGTTTGAGATGGTGCAGGAGCTTGAGGCTCAATGTCTGTCTGCCAGGGTCTTCAACAAGGATGGGATCTCCAACAGGGATTTCTCTGGGTGGGGAAAGAAGTAGGGACCTTGCTGTGGTGATGAGGAGCCCAACCCTTTAGGGCATGGATGAGTGAATTAGGATGGAGTGACCAATTCCACCTTCAAAGCTTCTCTCTGGTCAGTGTTTTGTCGTCAGGGTCTGAGCCCACCCAAGGCTCAGGATGTTGCTGTGTGCCAGAGTGACGGCTCCCTCCGGTCAAACACAGAGAGGGGATGAAGGTGCCAGCTTTGATCAAACCCTTGGCGTGCTTTAGGCTGAACTGTGCCCAAGCCACAGGAAAGGTGAGGAACTGATGCCACCAGGCAGTAGCCAGCATCCCTCACCTCCCAGCCTGGCTCAGCTTGTGCAAGCAGCAGGCACTGGCTCCTTGGCACCGAGGCTTTTCCAGCACAGCCTCTTAACCCCACTAATTCCCTTGTGTTCCCCTGCCAGGCCCTCTGTCCCCCTGCCAGGGGATGGCCTGGAGCCTGCTGATTGCACCAGCAAGCTGCCACGTGTCTCCATCACTGGGGTTGTTACTCTCTGGTGTTATTTTGGGGACTGCTGGCCCTTGTCTGGCAGTGTGGGACAGGATGATGGCTGGCAGCATTCCTTGCCCCTTCCCCATTGCCTGCTAAATTATCTCAGATTATCGTGGATTGATGCCCCTGCTCCCAGTCTCACCAGGGATCAGGCAATGCTCAGCCCAGCACAGTGCTTCTCCCATTTCATCTTCCCTGTTGGAAATGCAACAAAGGCACAGTGAGAGGAAGGACTGCCTGAGCTTGCCTAACCCACTCTCAGCCCAAAAGTCCACAACTCCAAGGCTGGTTTGGAGATCCCAGAGTTGATTTGAAGGTGGCACAGCTCATCCCCACAACAGTCCCTTACTCTCCTCCCCTTCTCATCCAGGGGAGGCTCAGGGTGCCAGCAGCACCCTGGAGCATCACTCACCTTCCACCTCCCCATCCCCTCCTCCTGTCCCCAGGCCATCTGGCCACACTCATCCATGTTAAACAAATGCTGGAGTCTATTATCAGGCCCTGCCTCCCCCTTCCCCCCCAGACAGATGGAGGCTGAGCACACCCGGAGCCCCGGCCCGCAGCATTCATGTGTGTGAATGAGAAAATTGAATTATTTATGGCCATGTGAATAAGGCTGGCGGCTGCGGAGGCCGAGTGGAAAGGACTCCATTACGTGGAGAATACCTGTTGCTATGGAGCTGGGGCTTCTTGCCCATGGCCCCCCATGCACAGCTGCATCCCTGCCTGCCCCCCATGCTGCCCTGATCATGGAGCTGGGATGGAGAGCAGAGCCGAGAGCTGGACTGGCCACAGTGTGACCAGCATGGGCGCTCTCCTCCCTCCGCTGTGCCTGCTGCTCCTGCAGACTGCTTTGGAGGTTGCCCCCAATCTCCCCACATTCCAAAGCAGGACCCACAGTGCAATGTGGGGATGGTGTGATGCTGCTGGCCAGTGGCTCCCTGATCCCCTGGCCACCATGATCTGCAGCCAGAAAACAGTGGGAAATTTTGGGGTTGGCAGTGTCAGCATCACATGGCTAGGGCTGGGCAAAGCAAGTCTGACCCTGGCACAGCATGGGGTGAGGGGTGACTCTCAACTCAGACTCCTCTACTCCCCTTAAAACTCCCATCCCTGGGGGCAGCAGGACCTGTGACTTTGGGTCCCCCCACTCTCCCCATGCCCAGGCAGAAAAGCAGCTTTGCAAGAGCAGGGACTCCTTCCAGAGCCACCTGCATTGCAGCTTCTCCTTCAGGGATGCCAAATCCTGCAGTGATGCTGAGGGAGGTGCTGGGGCTTCCCTTCCTCCCACTCTCTCCCCTGCTCCTCTTTGGCTAAAAAGTAGGACTTTGTCCCTGTTGGGGTGCAGTCTTTCCTGCCTCGATGCCACACTGGGGTCAGGCCAGGCACCTGGGGACCATGAGAGGATGGGACGTGGCAGCCCCCAAACCTGCTCGACAGCAACGCAGGGACTCCTGCTGCCTTCCCTGCAGAGCTAAGAATAGACTCCGGCTCCTCTCCTGGTGCTGAGTGGGCTCTGCTGGGCTCAGAGGAATTAAAAGCAGGAAAATGCTTATTTTAGTTGCTGCAGTCGACAGCTGTGACTCGTATGTACCTAAGGAGTGGCTGTGCACCGTGTTTACCCTCCCGCTGCCGGGAGCAGAGGCACCATTGCAGACCTCTCATTCAGGCTATGGATGCCCCTACCATGCTCCCAGCCCCAAAATCCCAGCTGGCTCCCAATCCTTCTCCAGCACAACCACCTGCTTCCCACCCTTCTTTCCCCCCTGCTTTTAGAGTGAGCCCAGGCGATGCAGATGCTCCCACCATTCCCATGCCTTGGAAGATGCTCCCCACCATCTCCCTGCACCAGCCACTGCTGGAGGCCAGCAGAGCCTTACTGAGATTTTTAGGGCTCCTGTAGGGTCCCAGCGTGCATGGGACACAGGGGGATTGTCCCAGCACCTGAGATAAAGGCGGGCTGCAGACATCCCTATGCCCGAGTGACGCACCTGCCTGGGATGCTGCAGCACTTGCCAGCCCTGGCTCTGGGTGCAAGGCCAGGGGAAGCACCTGCTCCAGGAGAGCAGCTCTGGGTCCCTCTCCCCAGCGACACCCCCGAGGTAAAACCAAGAGAAAGCTAATTGTTACCATAGTTACGTGAAGTGGCCTTTCTTAGGGAGCCGCGTCATCGCTGCTGTCACAAGGTTAAGGCGGTGGGGAGTGCTGGTGGGTAACGGGGGGAGATGTGTTTTCTTTGGGAAAACCATGGCAACAGCTATTTCTAAGGGAACAGCTGTGCACAGCGAGGCCATGGGGAAGGGGCTGGGGCATCTCAATGCCAGCCATGCTCTGAAGGCAGCAGTGCCAGGTCCAGCAGCTCTCCATGTCAGCCTGCATCTCCAGAATTCCCTTCCCACCTGTGCCAGGGCTTTGCTGGGTGTCTCCCATGGTGCTGGCACGTTTCCATGGGCTCCAGCGTGCCCAGCAAAGCGACATGAGGCCACTCCAGTTTGCTTGGGATGTGCAACCCCTCCTGGCACGTTCCCATCGGCAGGGCTTGAAGGGCTGCCAGATGTGTGGGATGGCTGGGACTACCCACCAAGGGGAGTGGGGATGGAATTGCTTCTCCAGAGTAAATTCACACAGAAAGAGCCCCAGTGGAAAGCTCAAGGTTGATTAATGAGTGACACGAAGCTTGAAGAACCATAGTGTAAATACTGGTGGAAATCAGAGGGATTGTGTCAACACCACTGGAGTGAGTACAGGATGGGCTGGTAAAATGGAAATGGAAGGTGCTCTTGGGGCTAAGGAACACTAGTGGAGGTGCAAAAGCCATGGGGGTGTTGTGCAGGTCCAGGCAGGGCTGGCTAAGCCCTGGAGACACAGAGGTCTGAGGAATCCACACCCTGGATCAGCTTTGCAATGGCCAAGCAGACCCAGAGGAGAAGATGCCAGTCTCAGCCACACCCTCCACCCTGGCTCCTCTTTCAACACATAGCTGGGAATTATCTCTGTTTGCAAGACACTTAATTAAAACCATTTCCCTGAAGGAAACCAAGATGGAGAGCTTCACTTCTTGGTATTCCAGCACTTTCTGGCATTCGTTTCCACACCAATTAGGGTGCAAATTAGTCATCCGGAGAGCAATCCAGTGGCTGTGCTCAAGGGAAGCTCTTCAGCACATGTGCCATCCTCTTCCAGGAAGGCAGGTGGAAGGCACAGGTGGGGTGGCCACTGCAGGGACAGGGAGAGGCTCCTTTGGGTGCTGGGGCCTGCAGTTTGTGGTAGCAGCTTGGGACTGGGCTGGGCACGGAGCAGAGTCAGCAAGAGGGTTTAGGGGGTCTCCATGAGCTGTGTGTGCTTCTCCTAGGGCCCTGGACTTCAGGATGAACCACTGGGGTCTGAGATTAAGCTCCCTGTTGGCACTGACAGGACAGGGAGATGAATCTGAGAATGAGGTGCTCAGGTCTGTGCCTTGCTGTGATGGCATCCAACCAAATCATCAGAGAGTTGGCACAGAAATGTGGTTCAGTGGTAGTTGTCCTCTTGAGGTTGTTGCATCTGGACAGTCTCCTGCTCAGGTCTTCAGATGGACATGTGGAGGCACCTCTGCCACAGTTGTGGCTGTGCCTCCATCCATCTGCAGGCGAGCCTGTCCTTGTTCACTTTAGCTGAGAGGCTTTTGTAGAAGACACAGCTGAAATGTGGGGTGAGTTGAGGAGGAGGAGGGTCCAAAGGGGGATAAACTAACCCCCTCTGTTCAGCATTGCAGTCACAGGCTGCCCTCCCAGGGTGAGGCAGTTGTAGGAATTCACTGAACACGACCAAGGGCACCTGCTGGGAGCAGTGGCACAGCCTCCCAGCACTCAGGGGAGGATCTGGTTCATTGATTGATGGCAGATTGTGGTGGCAGAGCAGGCAGAAGAGGAGCTGGCAGAGAGGTGGCTGGGAGGAGGCATCTGAAAGTCACAGCTGGCTGTGCACGTGTCCCCATGTCACTCAGGGAGTGGGAGTCTCACTGAAACACCAGGCATCATGCCTGCTTTCCTTCCTAACCCTCTTCAGGGGGGTGGAAGGCATCCACAGCCCTGCAGGAACGCTGCACAGAGCCTGTGCTGATTGTCAGAGAGTCAGGATGGGAAGGTTTCAGCTAAAATACCAGTTTCTTGGTGATCTCAGTGGTGAGGTTCAGCTTCCTTGTTGCTTTTGATCCTCATTTGCTGCATTTGTGGGGTGGTCTTGGCTGGTGACTCTCCCTCAGAACTGTCTCTGCCTCATGGGATAAACTCAGGGTCGGGTGTGTGATGCTACTTTCTCTAAAAATTCCACCTTTCTCATTTCCCATGGGCACAGGCACCATGCAGGGACCAGAAGCCTTCCTCACTGTCTGCCTGCTGCCCACTGCCTGCTCCATCTCCTTCCAAACAGAACCAGAATTCCTGTGAGGAACACCTGCCCATGGGACATGCCCTCCAAGCCCCCATTAGTTAGCAGTTGTCTTAAGCACTGCAACATTTGATGCCTTATTCCTCCTAATCCTGCCTGATGTAACCGTGGCTGTCCTCATTAGCCACATAATTGTCTGGCAAACACAAAACAGGCCCTGACACAGTCTAAGGAAATTGGCTTCAAAATATGGAGCCACATTCTCAGATGTTGTTGAAGGGGTCTCATTTGTTTATTTGCATTCACACAGCACCCTGTGGATAATGGCAGACAGACTGCTGCAAAAGCACCTGTTTTTCTTAAAGATATCTGAGGTGGGAAATGCCAGCCACTACCTCCCCACTTGGTCCCAACTGTTGCACCAAGGGGTTTCCAAGAAGAGAAGGTGGCACATGCCACCCATGTCCACACTGGTGAGGTTGCCCAGGGAGAGCCTTACCCATCCACATCTCCCACTGATAATGCCTTGAATATGAATTTGGAAGGGTCTCTGACAGCAGATGACAGGGCTAGGTTAATGGAGGCAGCGGTAAGAAATCTAATTAACCCACAGAATGTTTAATTTGTGCAAAGTTATTGTGGTTACTCAACTATAAACTCCATCCCCAGCTCTAATGACAGTGACTAGCACGGCAGCAGTGGAGAGCATCCTGGAGGTGGGCAGCCACCCCGTGCTCACCCTTGAAGGTGCCCTCAATTATGTGCAGAGTGTTCCAGTGGTTGCCTCCATCTGGTTCTTCCATGGCATTTGAGACCCTTTTCTAGCTCTGGTCGTTGGAACGGGCACCTGTGCTGCTTCACTGCCTGCTCTGGCATTCAACCCTGGCGATGGCTTCCAAAAACCAGCCCTCAGGACCCAGCAGTGTCAATCTGTTGATTGCACTCAGGTCCAGGAGATGGCTTCAGGTCGCTGAGTTCCCATCACAGCTCTTAGGCTGTAATTATGTTCAAGGCTCTTTGCCTCTGTTATGTCTTTTTACTAATGCTTGGAGCCACTGTACTCATCTTTTCTTCAAGGCTGACCTCCATGTAGCTTCCCAGGAGAGAGCCAGGACTATTATTTAAGCCAATTCACAAACCAGGTCCCAAAGGCCAGTTGTCCATTATACGATTTTTTGAACAGCAGGAAACATCAGCAGGGCTGGTGATGGCTGAGTTCTTTGTGTCAGTTCAGAAAGAAGCACAGGAAAAGGGATGGATGTCACAGGTCAGGTCCTTTTCCCAGGTTAACCTTCCCCAAAGAGCTTTGACCAGACAACAGCTCCTCTGAAGAGGTGCTCTGGAGCCTGTGGTGCCCACAGAAGGGTGATGCTGCACTTCAGCACCTCCATCTGTCACCACCAAAGCTCCATGGTCCCCCCATGACCGCTCCAAGACACACACACACACACACACACACATACACACACGTACCTTGCAGGGACATCCTTCCTGCGGAGCAAAAAGCTTTATCCAGGTCCCAGAAGACTCCCAGCTGCCCAGTGAGGTGAAGTTTGACAAGAAAGGAATTGAGAAGGGAGGTGATTCACCTCTGGGGTCCATTAAAGCCAAGCAGGCTGACCCCACGCTGCTGCAGGGTTTGTAGGAGAAGAGACTTCCAGCACTGAGCACGCTGAGGTTCTGCTGTTACTCTAAGAGTGCTGGAGATGTGGAATACAAGCACACCCTTGGCAGCAGTGTACAGTTACACTGAGCCCTGCAAGGTCCACAGCCTCCTCCCTGCAGCCTGCAGCAGCTCCCACTCCCATTCCAAGGGGACTGCAGCCCCCTCTGTCTGATGGGAGGTTAGGAGGGAGATCTTGTCTCACTCCTCCCTGGACACAGGCTGTTCCTCCAAGCCTGTGGAGGTGCCTGCTGGTGATGCAAGGGGATTGTTCATTGTCCAGGATGGGATTCCCTTCAAACAGTACTCCCAGCAAGCCAGCCTGCATCCACAAATGGGGTTCCCAGCAGAGTGGGAGTTCTGTTCCCAGGTGCAGGGACACAGAAGTGCCCTCAGAGCAGGGGCAGCTCAGTCACCACCAGTTTGAGTGTGTCCCTGAGCAAATCTCTTGGCATCCTGTTCCCACACTGCTGAGCTCCACGGCCCTTCCCCTTCAGCCTGGGGACAAAACCAGGTCCCTGGGCAGCCAAGGGGGAAGTAGCAGAGGAGCTCAATTTGGGTTTTCCTTTCTTTTATTTTTTTTTCCTTTTTTCTTTTTTTTTTTTTTTTTTTTAAAGAATTTAAAAGTGGCAGTGCTAGCAAAGGGTAATTATCCCTCTGTTCCAGCTGAAATACAATTAAGGCGGCTCTCAACGAGCCCCCGGGATATTGTGGTTTACTAATTAACAAGCGGATATGCTGTGGCCCCTGTCATGGCAATTACAGCATGAGACAGGCTTCAGGAGCTCTAATTACACGTCAGCCCACAACACACGCTGCAATACAAATTAATGAGGGCCCGAGCTGGCAATGGAGGGAATTTGCCCAGCAAGAGGCTGAGATGGGCAGCAGGGATGGGGATGGACGCTGGAGACAGGGATGTGACTCCAAGCCTGGGGATACCGTTGCACACTGCAGGATCAGGAGGATGAAGGGAGGAAATTGGGATGAAATGCCCTGTGGATACCCCAAAATGGTGCGTTGAAGAAAAGGCAAGGGGCTTTTGCTTTGTGGAGCCATGGCCTGATGAGATGAGTGGCATTTGGGATGACTGCAATGAATAGCAAGTATCACATCTTCCACTCTTAATTCCCAGACCAATAAAGATGCTGTTAAGAAAAGAAGTCAGATGGGAAATACCCAACAGGGTTTTGACTGCTGACAAATAACAAACAGATCTCCCAGAGCCAGGAGGAATTTTTCTGACAAATTGTTTATTGGGGAAACTTATGCACTTTCAGCTTCAGTTGAACTAATAGCTTTGGCCAGGTCTGGAAAATAAAAAAAAAAAAAAGGCAATCAGGATTTTTGTAAATGCAGTTTTGACACCTTGCATTTTAAAAAGCTGCTTCCTTTCAAAATGTATTTAAAAGACGTAATTAAAGCAAAATACAGACCACACACCTAATGAGGACACTTTGTTTCTGACAAAATGAAACTATATTTATCAGCTTTGCTGATATTTATCAGACTTCTGCTGCTCCAAGCTCAGCAGTGACACAGGTTTTCTGTACATTAGTGTGCCTGTTGAATTTACTGCTCCTGAATTTGCTGTCTCCTCTCCAGCACCTGTCTGCTGCAGGCAGCCAAGGAGGGACAGTGGGAGGTGACATGGTAAATGCTCCAGGCCTTGGCCACCAGCATCACCTGCAAATGCCACTGCAGACTGAGAGGTTCTGGGGCAGATGGGAGGATCTGGGGAAAATGAAGTGAAGCTCCCAGGTTTTGGTGCTCCCTGCAGCCTCCTGCAGGGGTGGAATCCATGGAGCTCAGGGGCAGCCCCTGCAGGAGATGGAGTCTCACACCAGGGGGGCGCAGAGCAGGTCCCTCATTTGCTCAGGGCGTGGCAGGTGAGGAGCTTTCAGACTGATCCTTCTTATTCCCACGTGGGGAGGAGACCCTGCACAGTGCCCACTGCCAACACCCAGAGCACCAAACCGCCAGGGGCCACCTCTGTCACCGAACGTGGCAGGGGAAGGGCACGCACCTCCTCACGCAGTATAGAGCCATTAACCATCGCAATTAACACGAGCCAGGCCCTCTCCTTCCTTGTCACCCCAGCCGGAGCTGTACATAAAATAACTGTTTATTACACAGCGGGCAGAGCCCGGCTTATCGCTGCAGACAGGAAATTGCTGCGCAGAAACCACACGTTTCACTTTTAATAAGTTTGGCAATAAAACATCTCATCAAACGAGGCCACGACAGGGCAATAATGAAGCTTCCGCGTGGACCGTAATTGCTCACTGCTCTCCTGGGGGCCAGCCAGAAAATGGGGAGCGAGGGGGGAGATGGATGGCAGCAGCATCCTCCCTCACCTCCTGCTCTGGGAGCATCCATCCCTCCTCATCCCCGGCAGCATCCCTGGAGCACTGACACCCTCCAGGACGTGACTGAAGAGGAGATCTGTCCATGCTGGAGGGATACAGGCAACTCCCATGGAGTGCTGGAGGAGATGTCAGAGGAATGGGGAGGCTCTTGATGTCCCGAGGGAAAGGAAAAGGTTTTCTGCCTTCCAAGCACAACTTTGCAGCACTGAGTAGTCCTCACTGCTGAGCAGGTGCTCTCACAAACAGTCCATCCCTGTCCTTAGCCAGGAGGGACACAGTCTCCTGTGGGTTTGCACAGGTGGGCTCAGGATGGGGATCCCAGCGTGGCAGCAGAGGGGTCCTGCAGGAATCCCTGTGCTGGGCCTCTGCTGTGGACCAAGAGGGCTGCAGTGCTCCGAGATGCATCACGGCAAAGGCCAGGGAGTGGCACGGTGTCTGTCTGTTGTGACATCCTCGTGCTGGTGGCCTCGGGCTGCTGGCTGGTGACACCTCAGCCACACGGCACTGCCTGCCCCAGCTGGTCCCTTGCACCAAAGGATGGTTGCTGGTATTTCCAGGTGCTCCATCATGATGAGACTTTCTTTCTCTAAAGGAAATCAGGTCCAGCAATTGGTTCCTACCCCAACCTGTTTCTGAGCTTCCTAGCTTCTGTTTGATCTTCTGGATGCTGTGGGCACAAACCAGCCCTGCCACAAGCCTACTCAGAGTGATGGGAGCAGCTCAGGCAGCCCTGGTGAGGTTACTCAACCACAGGTGGGTGATGGGGAGGCACCAGGCAGCCTGCAGAGCCCAGGATGGTGAAGTGATCCCTCATCACCCTTGGAGGCAAAGCTGGGTCCTTGCTGTCTTCTCTGAGTTAACCTGTCCCATTCCCACCAATCATCCCCTTTGATAGGGAGGGAACAGAGAGGTTCAGGAGGACGTGGTGCAACCAACGCTGCAAAGAGGAGCTCTGGCATCAAGGTAATAGGAGACAAAACGATGCATGTCCAGGCTGGCATGAGGAAATGAAGCAGTTTAGAGTCACAGCAGGGATGTGCTGGCACTGGCAGGGCCTGCTGGCAGGCTCCCGGGTGGGCAGGAGGCTTTGTTCCTCTGCAGCGCTGCTCTTGGGGAGTTTACCTGGAATTGCTGCTCCGCATTCATAAACATGATCACGTTAATTGCTTGCTGAGGCTGCAGTTGCCATCTCCTCTCAGCGCTGGGACTTCATCTCCCTTCCCATCCCGAATGTCAAGATGTGTCTGTTCTTCCATCTTCTGCACCGTGGCTGAGGACAGGGAAGTGGTTGGAGGAGGGAAAGAGGCAGAGGATGGGTGAGTCCACGAGCCTGGAGCCAGAGACAGACACCCACTGCTACCACCTCCACTCTGCAAAGCAGCGCCTTGAAAATGAGGAGCAGACACCTTCTGGAGGGCACCAGCAGCTCTGTGGGAATGCCTGCAGCCTTGGGCAGTGATGGCCTGGGGAAAGGCACCTTGTCTAGAGACCAGCTTTAATGGCAGAGCAATGACCAGGCAGCAGGAGAGGGACCAGCTCCCAGCTGAGCACAGAGACACCCAGGCTGCTCAGCCTGAAACCAGGCTGGTGCTCATCTCACTTGGAGCACGGCCAATCACTTCTAGTAAATTATTCATCTGACAAATTTAGCCTGTTATTCTAGTCGTGCTCTACCCAGAGTTTTACAGATTTCGTTATTATTTCAAATTGTGCAAACACCGCAGAAACCCCTCCCGGGCTCTGGCACGCTCTGCCTTTATCTCAGCTCATCTGGCACATCTGAAATATGATTTCTACCATCTGGTGCCCACCCCTCCATCCCCAGCATGGCCCCAGGACCTTGGGGAGGTGAGTAGCATCACTGTTCAACACAAGGCTTTTACCAAAGGGAGAAGTATCTACTGTGGGAGTCAGTGGATCACAGGATGCCACAGCACACTTTCAAAGTTATTTTGACTTGTCTTTCAAGGATATTATGACTTTTTTTCACCTCCATCTTTGTATATGGGGTAGGGAGAAAAATGATAGCACTGTCCCCTTGCATCCTGGGCTATCTGGTTTCCTGAGTCTGGTCACTTTGGAAAACCAGGAAAAGCTTTTCACTTCTTCCCCACATGCCGTAATTTCTTTCGTTGAGGTTTCTTTGTAATCGTGAGGGCACAACTAAAACTTTGCACTCTAAAAGAGAATGCAAACTGTACATCCTGGGAAGAAAGGAAGGAAGATGGATGGGTTTGTTGTGGATAAGCCAAGAGTGATCAGACCCATGAGTGGAACAGCAATGTGTCCAGGGAGAAGCTCTCAGCCAGACACTTAAATTTCTTATCATATAATGCAGGGTATGAGGGAGAAGAGCAGGCAGGGACACCACCTCCTTATCCACCCAGAGCTGGAGGAAAAATGCAAGCCCATGTCCCTCACAGCAAGGCTCAAGTTGGCTCCCATTTGTGTGATGATAGTAAGCTCACACCTCATTTACAGGGAGAAAAACAGGATGAAGAGGCCCAGGAATACAAAATGAACAATCTCCAAGAGTTGTAATGCACAGTTTCACCAAAACCACCAGAAAATAATTTATTTTTTTTTTTTACATAGAGGCCTGACAGGACTCCTAGCAAGATATTGTGAGACATTTCAATGACTCTCATTAAAGGGAGATTAATTAGCTGAACAGCAGGGACGGAAGCAAGAAATACAAAACATGGAACAACTGATTTAAGGAAGAGCTTTACTGACCAAAAGAAAAACAGAAAAGAAATGTGAAAAAATAAGTCACAGGGTAATCTAAATCTTTTCCTTCTGACCAGGCTAGAGAAGCTAATGGGTGATGGTAAGCGAGAACAGTGGAGTGTGAAAACACTTATCCTGCATCCCTGTGAGCCCCAAGGGTAGCAGGGAGAGGGAGTACTCCCAGCAAGGCCCAAAGGGATGAGGATGGACACAGTGCCTGGTTCCCTGTGGAAGACTAGTGATTTTGTTGTTGTATGGCTCATCCCACCACAACAAGTCACAGTCTGCCCTAGGGCACACGGCCTCTGCAGCGATGCTGAACGCATGGGGAAAAGATGGTGGCTGGGGCTGCCTGTGGCTCTTCTCCTCTTCTGACCACCTCGGACATTGCTTTGTTGAGCCTTGAGAGTGAAGCAACGCGAGGCAGGTCTGAAACCCCACCTTCAACCATGCCCCAGCTGCCCCCCACAGCTCTGGGGAGCATCCTGCGAGAGCCTGGAGGATGCAAACCACAAGCGGCCGTACTCCAGCCCACCCCACCTGCAGGACGAAGGGACGCCCACAGGGGCAGGAAGCACACGGGAAAACGCAGCATATCCGTGCCAGGCTGCGCTCCAGGTCGTGGAGCTGGGCATCCCACCCCAAACCCACCGCGGCGGAGGGTCCCTTTCTACCAGGGGCCGAGGTGGGACAGGCTTGAAGCCCTGAGCATCGCCCAGTCCGAGGCTCCCACAAAAACCCAAAAAAATCCCCGAAGCGCTCGGCCCCGGGGGCGGCCGGAGCCCCGCCCCGTATGCAAATTAGCCGCTGGCGCAGCCAATGGGGAAGCAGGGGGCGCGGCCACGGCGGGACTTGCCCGGGCATGTGCGCGCGGCGGCTTCCGGGCCGGACACGTGTGAGCCGCGCCGGGAGCGGTCAGTGCCGGGACACCGGGGACACCGGGGGGGCACGGGGACCGGGGGGGGCCGGCAGGGGCCTGGGGATGGGTAACAGCGTGGGCAGGGAGCTGGGGCCTGGAGCGAGGTAGAGAGGGCCCGGGTAATGGGCAGATAGGGCCCTAGGGAGTGCGGAATGGCGGGGACGGAGGGGGTAGGGGGGCGGGCGGGGGGCTGCGGATCGGCGAGGGGGTGGGCAGGGCCCTGCGACCGAGAATGGGGCGGTGTAGGACCGGGCAATGAGGGGGCAGAGGCGTGGGGACAGGGTGTGACGGTGTGCCCGTGTCCCCTCCCCCCGCTTCCCTTGCTCCATAGCTCCTGGCCGTGCCACCCCGCAGGGGGGCGGTTTGCCCTGGGGTGTGTGCGTCCTTTTCTGACAGGGGGGCATGGGGTCCGCATGGCACTCACGGCCCTCTGTGCACGCTCCAGCAGGAATGCCACCAGGCAAAGGACAGATGACCCCGCTGCTGCCCGCCCCGAAGGTCCCCACGCCCACCCTGCAGGGCACCCATGTCCCCACCGCGGGGGGCTGCGCTCCGGCCCCGAAGGGTCCCAGCTCGTCACAGGGTCGCAGCAAGAAGAAGAGCCGTAAGCATCAGCGGTTCATGGAGCGCCGGGCTGTGCTGGAGCAGAAGGGGCTGCTGAGCCCCCATGGGCACCTGGGCACTCAGGGCACAGAGTCGGGGCTGGAGGCACGCACTACGCTCACCAAGACAAATGGCACCACGGCACCGAACTGTGACGAGGACCCCAAGCCCAAACAGACCGTGTCTGCATCCCTGTCTCCATCTGCCTCTCCAGAGAGCATAGCCAGGCACCACTCCGTGCTGCTGTCCCAGGGGAGCAGCAGCTCCAAGAGGGTGCAGACATCCTCCCTAGTGCTGCGCCCGGGCAAGTACGTGGCCATCGACTGTGAGATGGTGGGCACGGGTCCGCAGGGCAGGCTGAGCGAGCTGGCACGGTGCTCCGTGGTGAACTATCAGGGGGATGTCATCTATGACAAGTATGTCCGGCCCGAGCTGCCCATCGTGGACTACCGGACGCGCTGGAGCGGCATCACCAAGCAGCACATGAAGAATGCAATTCCCTTCAAGGCTGCCCAGGCAGAGGTGAGGGGGGGGGAAAAAGGAAATTAAAAAATGCCCCAAAGCCTCTGTGTTGTCTGTCAGACACAAATTGGGACTCTTGGTGGCCTGTGCTAGGCTGCTCTGAGGCAGAGGCGCTACACAGGAATGGGAGCCTCTGAAGCTGTGCAGTGGGTTGGTTTGCTTGCTTGTTATTCCTTCTGGGAACCTGAAAGCTAGAAGCCAATGAGCTGAATTTAATACAAAATGGCTTATTTTATTCTTAAATGGTGTTTCTTTTGCTGCAGCGTCTGTCTAACCATCTGTGACTCTTCCAGATCCTGAAGATCTTGAAAGACAAGATTGTGGTAGGACACGCCATCCACAATGACTTCCAAGCCCTGAAGTACTTCCACCCTAAAGACAGGACTCGAGACACCAGCCAGAGCCCTGTGCTGAAGAAGAGGGCAGGGCTGCCTGTGAGAGCCAATGTGTCCCTCAAGAACTTGGCCATGCACCTGCTCCGTAAAAAGATCCAGGTAAGCACCAGGGAGCCTGAGATGGCAAACTGCCCTGGGTTAGCTACGAATCTGTGTGGTCAGCTTGGCCCTCCCACCTCCACGTGAGTTCTCTGTGAGGTGGAGATGAACCTTGGTCACCCAGTGCTGCTGGCTATAAATGAGCTGGGAGAGCTGAGGATCTCCCAGGCTGACCATTAAGCATCTCAGTAAAATGGGGACAAGATTTGTGCCCTCCAAAAAAGGTGAAAGAGACACCTGTATGGCCTTGGCTACATCAAACCTTTGCCATCTCCAAAACCCACAGCACTTGTGTCCTTCCAAGCAAGCAGACAGCATGACCTGTGAGATTTTTGCTGCCCCTTTTATCTAATGAGGCTTTTTCCTCCCTTCTCTCAGGTTGGCTGCAAAGGACACTCGTCGGTGGAGGATGCTCAGACAGCCATGGAGCTGTACAGACTGGTGGAGGTGCAGTGGGAGAAGGAGCTGGCCCACAGCCTGCCCCCCCGGCCCCCCAGCCCCGTCACAGACCCCGCTGCAGACAGCAGCCAGTACCTGGATGATCAGTACTGGCCCACAGACCTGATGGCAAGCAGCCTGTGATGGGGTCAGCATCTCCTCCGTGCTTTCTGGGCCATCCTGGTGCCTTCAGCTGTTAAAGGTGGAGGTGACTGCTGAGCTCCTCCCCTGGGGCTTGTGCCCAGCACCCAGCCCTGCTCAGGGTTGGAGACATGGTGACACCTGGACACAAGCAGTCTCCCAAAAATGCTGTCTGCAGCCTTGAGCTGTCAGACAGAAATAAGGGCTGTGACTGTGCTGTGTTCATCTGTCACTTGGGGTGAGCAGGGTCCTGTTGAGCCTGGAGGAGCCTCTGTGGGCATGTAATGGGGGCTGCCAACACCCTCCATGCTTTCTGTGGGGTTTTCCTCCTCCCAGACAGCAAGGGGAAAGCTTTCCTGTGGAGGGACTGAGGTGTTTTGCTGATGCCCAAAGGCTGCAAATTGGGCCAGTAAATAACCAGTTTGCTCCTCACTTTCTTTCATAAATTCATAAAATATGCTGAGTTGGAAGGGATCCATCAGGATCATTGAGTCCAACACCTGGCCCTGCACAGGACACCCAAAGAATCCCATCATGTGCCTGAGAGCTTTGTCCAAACACTTTTTGAACTCAGTCATGCTTGGTGCTGTGATCACTTCCCTGGAGCTTGTTCCAGGGCTCAGCTCTAGGTGTGTGCTGAATATTTTGTCCAGAAGGATACTGTGAGAGACAGTACCAAAAGCTTTGCTTAAATCCAAAAAGAGTTCATCACCTGGTGTCCCTTGATCAGCTAGGTGAGTAGTACCCTGTTATAGAAGGAAAGGAAATCAGGTTCAAGGAGCAGGACTTTGGCCTCATGAAGCCATGTGACCAATGACTGCATTGTGCTCCAGGTGTTTTTCAATACCTCCCAAAAAATTTCTTTCCTTGATTTTACCTGTCAGCAAAGTGAGACTGACAGGCTGCAGTTTCCAGCATCCTTGCCCTTCAAAACTGGGGCAACATTTGCCAGCTTTCAGTCAGCTGGGACCTCTCTGGATTCCCAAGACTGCTCAAAAATAGTTGAGCAGCTTTGTAATGACATTCAGCAGCTCTTCAAGGATTCTTGGATGAATCCCATCAGGCCCCATAGATTTATAGGGATCCAACTGCAGTTCAAGAGGAAAATCTGGGTCTAATCAATGTCCGGCCTGGACAAGAGCATTGAATGCACTTCATTTTAAATAAATGATTCACATAATTGTCCAATTCTGAATTAAAAAACTTCTGGCTAAAACCCTTGTGTATATTCTGCATGATTTGGTCTGGCAGTTCTCCAGGAGTGAGAGGGCAGGGATGAGGTTGCTCAAGTACCATGCTGTGTTTTAGGGCTACAAACCCACCTGCAGCTGGAAAAGGTGCTTTGAGTGGCTGGAGTAGGTTGTTCCTTGGGGTACAGGCTTGTCTCCTATGCCCTGGGGACCCCCTGTGAAGGCAGGAGGAGCAGGGGATGGGCTCAGCCAGAGCCCAGGGTCTGGGAGCAAGATCATTGTGGGAATGTGAGCTGCTGTCGTGGTGTGGGGACAGGGTAGTGCTCATCTGCAGTGGCTGTGCCTGTAGGTGACATGTGGCTGCAGAAATGCACCCCAGCTGGGGCTGTTTTGGAGCTGGACACAGGGAGTTAACCTGATTCACCAGGGAACTGAACAGCCATGGTTATAGAAAATTGATTTTGTTTTTGCCATGTGCCTTAAGGGCAGCCCTCAGGCTCATTCCTTGAGTGCAGTCCCACTGCCTGGGCTGTGAGATGGGAGGGGGCAGAGCAGGCTCCAGGGCTGCCAGCACTCTGGGGACTTTGGGAGCCTGGTGCAGCACTGGAATGGAGTCCATGACCCCATCAATCAGGCTAGACC
The DNA here is from genome assembly GCA_013401135.1 of Cettia cetti. NCBI lineage: Eukaryota > Metazoa > Chordata > Aves > Passeriformes > Sylviidae > Cettia > Cettia cetti. The sequence goes on from VZUI01039839.1 coordinate 23,286, forward strand.
ATCCCAGGCCTTTCCCAGCAGCCAGTGGAAGGTAAGGAGAGCTCAGCCCCAGCTTGGGAAGCGGCCAAGGCAGCCGGGTGACGCAGGCACACCTGACGCACACATCAGTGCCATTACAGACACATCTTGCACTTCCCATCTTAACTCCTCCCTGCCTGGCAGAGGAAGCCAGGAACAGCTCAGAAATGCTTTGAAATGTGTCAGACACATCTAAAAATCTTTGTCCTCGCAGTGGCTCGAACACAACCATCCTTCAACAGATACAATAACCTGGGCTCTGCTGTGAGCTCATGGGCTGGACAGGAAAGGAAATGTGGCCTCATGATAGGCCTTTAAATCCTGCCTGTTCCAGTTCGTCCCAGGTGTGTTCCTGATGCAGCAAGCTGTAAAACAGGGCCAGCAGCACCCTCTGTGCCAGCCTCAGGGTGCAGCTCAGCTGAGCTGTGCAGTGTCAGCAGCACCTGAACCCCATAGAGGGCACACAGAGGGCTGCAGGAGGAGCACAGCTGGTGCACGTCTGCTTCCTCCTCTGCCATCTCCACCTCTCCCAGGGTGGGAGGAGGGAAGCAAAGCTGTAGGAAAGGTGAAAGCTCTGCATCCCATTGTCAGTAGATGGTGGCATTCCAGAAGTGATGCAGAAGTGCTGTCTTTGCTCCTGGGAAAGCAGACCTGGAGGAAGGAACAGAGCTTTGCTCATGGCCGTATAACCTGGCCTGTGTAACCACATCCCCTCAGGGTCTACATGAGTTTGTGGAGAGTTTATATGGGGCACTCCATGGCTCCCCAATTATTTGTCCACCTGAGCCCCAGCCTGTTGCCCCTCCAGCCCCCGTTTCACTGCCTTGCACTGAGCCCTGTGATGGTCAATGTGAGACACAGCTGTGTTGGGGTGAACCTGAAGAAGGTTTTATCAGCCTGTGACTCAGCCTACCTTGCCGCCAGCCTAAGACATAATTAAGGAGAAAAAAAAAGCATTTCCAAAATCTTGACCATCCACTGATTTTACCCTCTTGCTGAAATACCCTCCCTGCTTTGGAGGCAGCCAGACAGCCACAGGCCAGCTGCCCTTTGGTGCTGTCACACCCTACAAGCTTTGCTTCTATGCCATGATCTCCACCTCTTGGAGAAGGTGAGAAACAAATTTGAGGGTTAATCCCTATTTACATCAGATTTGAAGGGCTTGGAAAACCCCAACAGTGTACTGCAGCCCCCCAAAATAGGGCTGCTGCTGAGCAAACCTCACATGGATGATTAGAGGTGGTGGCAATCTGCTCCCTGCCAACAATGTTTGCTGTGAATTATCTAAATGGCAACATTCACCCCATTTTCAGCCTCTGAGAGCTAATCGGGATTTTCACAGGTGCTTGTGAATATTCACCTCCATGCCAGCTCAGAGTTGCCATGGCTGAACCAACTCCAGCTCATCACACGCTCGGGCTCACCTCAGGAGCAGCCTGCTGGAGCTCACGTCGGGATGCTGTGCGTCTTTAGGCGAGAGAAGGAGAGCTGGGCTGGCTCACCATTTACGTTTAATTTTGTGTTAATTGAAGAATCTGCAGAAAACTCAGCTGTTATCTCAACAACCCCTGAACAATGATTAACCCAAACCCATGAATCCAGCACTGGGCTTTTTTATCAGAGGGAAAACATTGTCAAATGAGGTTTTTTCCAGCCAGCTGCGAGTGCAGGTAACCGATAAGGCCGTCATTGGAGTGGGGCTGAGCCAATGGGAGCCAATGGAGACGGCTTTTGCTTCTGTCTAGCAACAGCTTCTCCTTGAGCAGCAGGCACAATTCAACACTTTCTCTTGCTTTTATTGAGCTTTCCTCCTCCTACATGGGGGTTTTCATGGGGAGCACTCAAAAACTGAGGCTTGTGCGGATTGTCCACCTTTTGCTGCATGTTTTGGTGTCTGTTCCTTTCCTGCCATGGTGAGAGCTTTGCAGCTGTGAAAGGATCCGTCCTGCTCTCATCCTGGGCTTTGCTCACTCCCTCCCTTGTCCATGCTCCAGAGATTCTGCTGGGTGGGTGTTGGACACCCATAGGGAATAGCACCATGGCAGAACAGCAGCTGTACCAGGAGCCTTGTGGCAGGGACGTGTCTGACCCTCCTGCCCTGCCTCGGACGTGTCTGACCCTCCTGCCCTGCCTCCCCAGTGCCTGACCACGGTCCATCCCTCTCCCAGCTGCCAGGGACTGTTTGCGTGGGGAGCACGGCTGGGAGCAGCATCCCCTGATCAAACACCTAGCTTGCTTTTGCTGCTGGCTCTGCTTATCACTGCACATACGGCTGAAATGGCACTTAAAGCCCAAATCACAGAATCACAGAGTTAGAAGGAGTTCACCAACACCTGGTGTTGGACAGGAGCAATGCTGATACCTAATAACAGCCCAGAGCAAGCCCCTAACCTGAGGCAGTCTCTCCCCTCTCTGAGGAGAAACAGAGGGAGGATTCACCCTGTTTGCAGCCAGAGAGCAGAGGCTTCACTCACCAGAGACCAAAGCAGTCACAGCAGAGGGAGGACCCATGTTCCCTGCACCCCCGCCCCACCAGCACCCTCACCCACCCCTCTCCTCCACTCCCCGAGGGTAAATTAGAAGGCAGAAAACTCGCAGCCAACTCTAAATTAAAATCTCAGGAGCCTTAATAAGCGGCTTGGCCGGAAGAAGCGGATAGGTGTGATGTGGAAATGAATAGGCACATCTGGCAGCCGCTTAGCACCTGGGCTGCAGGAGGGGTGTGCGTGATGTGTGCGTGTGCAAACCCCGGCACAGCCTCCCGGATTGGCTGCAAAACCCCTTCCCGACCAACGCCGGGGAACAGGGTGCCCTAGCAACAGTCTTTTCCTAATGAAAAACAAGCCACTTAACTAACCATCGTGACTGTGTGCATACGAGAGGGAAAGGCACAATTCCCAGCAGCTTCATCCTCCCCAGGCAGCTGGCCCCAAAGAGGGCTGCAAAGGGTGAGCTGGGCAGGTGGGGTGGGCTGACCTGGGTACCCCTGCACCCCTCAGCCCCTTTGGGTGCATGGCAAGGCTTGCTGCAGCAAAACACAAAGAGGCCCCCAAGGATTACCCCCCCTCCCCACTCTGTGCACCCCCAGAGAGGCTCACCCCACCACAGGCACCCCAGAGCCCTGCACTCACAGGGTGAGTGGGGGCTGGATGCCAACAGGTCATGGGAGCCATGAGCTACTGAGGGTGCCACCTTTAAATCAGGAGGGACTTGTGGGGAGCAAAGAACCACCAAGAAAAGGAGCTGAGGAGTTGGTCATTGCTTGGGGATGTCACCTTTCCTTGTTCCTGCCCTGGGGTTCTCTCCTCCAGCAGCTGCCCAGGAAAAAGGCTCCAAGGACAGTGAGGTGGAATGCACAAGCATAAGCCCATGCCTTAACCACAGCCTCTCTGAAAGCCAGACAACAAAATAACCACTCATCTTATGGATGAGGGGACTGGGGTTGGCCCTGGAATCAGTGGGAGCAGGGACAGGTTGCAGGAGTCAGGCTGGCAACAGTGGCAGTGCATATCAAAGAAGAGAACCACTGATGGCTGCAGAAACCCATTTTCCTTGGGGAGCAGCAAGTTACAGGACAGCTTTCTCCTGGCAAGGTGGGCAATTCCCAGTAAGGCAATGTGGGGAGAGGACCAGCTCAGCCCACTGGCACTGGGGAGAGCAGCACTGTGGTGTGGTGTTTCCTTCATCCCCATTTGCTGCATTATCTCAGGGGCACGTGCACCTGATCTGTGGTCTTTCAGCCTCTTCTTTTGCCCTCTCAGCTCACTCTGGGATGATGGGGAGATGTTGGAGCACCTGTGGTGTTTTTGAAAATTTCCGCTTAGAGGGAGATTTCACCTCAGCTGAAAGAACAGCCCATGCCTCCAGCTCAGACCTGCCCCACAGGAGAGCTGCCTCCCCCACTCCACTCCTGCACACCTGCGTCCTCACAAAGCATTAGAAATAACTCTTTTCTTTTTTTTTTTTTTTTTCCCTGCCAAACAAGAAAACAATAACGCCATCATCTTTCCAATGCCACTGGACAGGGCAGAGCAGCAAGTGTGGTGTGCTCCAGGCCAATATCCCTGCCACAAAGGGTGCAGTGTGCTGAAGGCTCTTCTCTGGGGATGGAGAAAATTTTAAAATAACAGGAGTAGAGGGAAAGCAGAAAGCGTGACTCCTCAATCCTCCGAACTGACCCCCGGGGAGCCCCCAGTTCCAATTTTCCCTCAATTTCTGCCCATTTCAGGTTTTTTCAGTCCCGGCTGTTCACTAGATGGTGCCCTCGGGCTGTTGGTCCCTGAATTATCCCCTCACAGGCTGGGATGGGATGGGAGGGGGCCCGGCTCTGCCCCGGATTCCAGGATGTATTTAGGAAGCTCACAAGCACGAAAGCAGCGTGGGGGGCTCCTTCTATCCCTCAGTTAAATCCCTGCTTGTTTTGGGGTCTTCGAGGTCTGATAACGCTCTGCAAGCACTGGCCTCTCTCCCATTTCCCAGGTCTTCCTGAATCCATTAGTATTTTAAAATTCTACTGCTATTATGGTGACAGCCCCAAAACAGGAGAAAATGGGCAAAGAGGCAATTCCATCGTGAATGCATTTGAGTAAAATAGCGACTAACCATCCATTAACTGTCACCAAAAAAACATGTACAGCTCTACTTCCTGAGCACCAGACAGGGGGAAAGAGGAGGAAGACAAGCTAACACCCATTAGTGTTACTCAGAGGGTAGGAATTCATTTAGGAATGTAAAACCAGGGGCATAAAGTAACATTAGCTGTGTGTGTTAGGGACAAGCCGTGCCGTGGGCAGGAGGACGTGGCAGGGCAGGGATGCAGGGCACCCTGTGGGTACAGGACCACCCATGGACCCAGGGAGGAACAGCCAGAGAAGCCCCAGGGCAGCTTTGGGGTCTGTTTGCATTTGGCCTTCACCTGGCCAGGATGGAAACCGTTTCCCTTTTATTGGAAACCACTCCTGCCTTAATAAGATGGGGATCCCAGCCGTGAGGGGCAGCTTCCAGGGGCCAAGTCATGCAAGGCAACTCTATGGTGGCACAGTGGGACGTGCCAGAGTCCCCCTTAATCCTCTGGTCTCTTAAAACAGCAGAGTGATGGAAAGCATCAAAGCCAGAGCTACACAAAGCAGCAGGTTTTGTCATTTTAAGATGGCATTAATGTGCAGTTTAGGGTGAAAAATTTTCCCCAAAAATGTTTTCTCATCTCTGCCCCACCCCAGACAAACCCTGAGTGGTGTCCATTCACTCACACTGCTCCAGGTCCTGCAGAGCCATCCAGACAGCAGGGTTGGAGCAGCAAAGGCCAGGGACTGTGCCAAGTTTTTATTGTTATTTTTATATTGTTGTTTTTTAGGGTTAGGGGCTTTTTTTGGTACTGGGCAGGTCAAGCTGGAAATAATGGAGAAGAAATTATGTTTGCCTTCAGCATCAGCAGCCTAAATGTCCTGGAGGGAGACACCTTACCAATGAGTCTGGAGGGTCTAATGTCAGCAGGAGGCAGGAGTGGTCCTCTGGCATCACTGACTGCCGTAAAAACAGGGAAAACAGCACTCAGAGGCCTCCTTAGCATCTCTCATTTTGGGGATGAATGCAGAGAACGAGCACATGAACAGAACAACTGCCTACAGAGCCTCCTTTTGATCTTTTAGGGCTCCCTCAGTGGAGGAAAGCTTGACCAGAACAATCCATTAAATTGGGAATTCAGCCCTAGGCTCCTCCATGGGGACTGCCCTCAAACAATCAAATTATGCTCCTGCCATGGACAGATGCATGTTCACATCTAGAAATGGCACCTTTCTCCCTGGCAAATCCCACCCTCAGAAACCTTCACCCTTTCTGCCTGGCGACCTGACAACCCACTGCCTCCAACCCCACAAATAAACCCCCAAATTTTGCAGTTATGTCCAGTGTCAGGAAAAACACCTCAGCACAGCTACACACCCCTGTCATAGCCATAATTTACATTTGTATAAACTCGGGGCACCCCCTTGTGAGGGACGTGCTTTGTATCACATGCCACATTGAACATGGATGCATTTTCCACATTTACTTCTCACTCAGGAGAGAAAATTTCCTGCAGAGAACCAAGTCTCAGGTGAGCTCTGTCTCCGCTCAAATCTCCTTTGTTGGCACCAGGTAAGCACGGAGCTTTGAGGGCACCACCAGGAGGGGACAGGGGCAGCAGTTGTGGGAAGAAAGATGGAGCAGCTGATGGAATTTGAGAGGAGGGAGTTTTCTCCTCGGACTTGTCTCTCTCACGGCACCGTTTTCTCCCCCAGGGGGCTCATTTCCCTTCCCAAAAGCTCTGTTCATGGGAATCGCTGCGCTGGGAGCCTGTGGGGGCTCTGCCAGGCTCCAGCGAGGATTCTGGGCGCTTACCCACTCCCTCAGCAGGAGCAGGCACAAGGCGTGAAGGCAGAGAGAACTGACTGCACCCCCAGCCCCCCAGAACCCTACAGGCAGGATCAGGGTCGATCCTGACTGCCTGCACCCCCGAAAGCAGGAGCAGAGCACTGCCAGAGCCAGGGCACTGTGTGTGCGTGTGTGCAGCAGTCTGGGCTGTGTCCCTGTCCCCAGAGCGGGGCTGGCCCGCTGGCAGGTCCCAATAACGGGACGTTTTGAGCAAGAGCCTTATGAAGCTGCCTTTCACGGGCAGCACAGAGCACAGTTGTTCTCGGGGCCAAACCTCCTTCTCCCCTGCTCCTGCTGCGGGATGCTCGGCTGCTCAGAACCCGCAGAGCCCGTGGTGAAGGAGGAGAGGTGGGGAAGGGGATTTACGGCTCGCTGCGAGGCAAGAGGGGCAGCGGGAGGAGCCGAGGCAAAGCTCTGGGGAGAGGGAGGCATCGAGGCAGGGCTGCAGCCGCCTGACGCCAGCCCCACTCTGCGGCCTGAGACCCTTCCAAGGCGCCAGCCGAGGTACAGATGTTCCCATTGTGCATCTTGGGAGCCTTCTCGGAAAACTCCAGCAGCTCCGTTCCTCAAGCTGCCTTTTGAGTTCCAGCTTTTGGGGTTTTTTCCTCTTTTTTTTTTTTTTCTTTTTTTTTTTTTTTAATAATATATGTAAGTCTGGAAGAGAGCCTTCTCCCTGCTGCATTTCCTTGCCTCATGCCAAAGCCCTGCAGCATTTTCAAAGCTCCCTCTTGCATTTGGTGGCCCCCCCACCTGAACCATCATCACCATCCTGGGGCTGGCACTGTTGGACTCCAGTACAAAGCAACCACTGCCAGCCACAGCCTGTTTTATGCTGCAGGGGCTGGTTAGGGGGTGAAGCAGAGCTGAGGAAAGACTGGGCTGTGCACTGGGGATTGGGAAGGGTGGGCTGTGCACCCAGGATCCTGCAAACTGGTTCTGCTCTGGTGCTCCCACACGTGACCCCATCCCAGCTCCCTGACTCAGTTTTCCCACCACCAGAAGCAACATCACAGTAAGGACAGAAGAGCTTTGCAAACCACTTTGAGATCCTCAATTACAGGGGTTTTTCCCCCACCTCTGCTTCCTATGGGCAGAAGCAGCTAAGCTGGGAGAAGAAGTGAGATGTACAAGGAAGGTGTTAGATGAGCCCTCAGGTGCACAGGTAGAGGCAGTTTTGAAAACTCAAGCTGAGAATGGAGCTGCAAGTTTGCAGAAGCATTTGGAGGAGACTCAGCCTCTTAGGGCAGGATGAGGGCAAGGAATCAGCTGCAAGGTGCCTGCCTCTGCCTTGAGCTCCATCTTTATGGTGTGCTTGGCTCTTGCAGGGAGAGGGACTGACCAGTTCTTTGGATTCAGTCTAGATGTGAGGAGACAGAATGAAAAAACTCTGCTTTGGGACCTGCCCTTGCTTAGAAATCATTTGGGCCAAGCCACAGACCACTGTGGATACCCCACAGCTGAAATTCCTGAGAGCCTCCAGGTGCAAACACAACAAGAGGGCAAGGAGAAAGCCCTGCAGAGCTCTCAACCCCTCATCCTGGCCTGAATCCTCACTCAAGTACAGCATCCTTAACATTAGTGGTAGATCCAGGTGTAATTTAGTTAGGAAGTGGAGCTCAGAAGAGGGGAAATTACACCATCTCTGCTTGCCCACCTTAGCAGCTTATGGATAAGAGAGTAATAAACAAGAATCAACTTACAAAGAGGAAAACAACACTGCTTAGAGCCAGAGAGAAACTGAAAGGGCAGGTTTGTAACAGGAGAGATGTTTACAGCCCACTAGAAGCAAGAAAAGCCATGGCTTTTAATGGGAGCAGGAGCAGAGGGCACCTGTCTTTCAAAACAATCAGGAAAGGGAATCTGAAAAGCAAACACAGTTCTATGAGATATTAAAGAAAAAGGCAGCAGCTGGTGGAAGTCACCCTCAGATCAGAAGGACACCCAGAGCAGGGATCACAGCAGTGGCAGGGTGACAGGCAGGGCTGGTGACAGGAGGGAAGGCAGGGCAACCTCGAGCCCCTGCTGGAGTCAGTCTGCCTTGGGAAACTCCATGTTGAGGGCTTATCTCCTGCTCCTGCAGATAGGCTCTTCCCTATCAGCTTCCTTCTCCAGGCACAAGCCCTTGGGACTTGTGAGCCTGCACGTCCCCCTGCCCTGGGGGCAGGAGGCAGAGGGCAGCAGGGGGTGGCACCAGCACGGTGCTGGTTTCACACTGATTTGTCTCCTAAGCTCCTAAAAACAGAGCAAAACTGTGGGTAACTCCCAGCCAGGCCCCTGCAGCCAAACCTGACCCCACAGCCATGAGCACAACCCAGACCAGTGTCTGCTACCCTCCAGCATAAAATCTTGGGTTTTACAGAGACCCTTCCACGGCCTCCAAGCTGCATTTAAACCACCCTGGGTGTAACCTCCACCCTCCACTTCCACTTTGAGGTGCCTGAGCCTGCCAGGAGCTCTGGCCCATCCACACTCTCTGTGCACCCCAGACAGCACAGGCACCACGAGGTGTCAAGGACAGCAGCTTCAAAGGCTGCCTTGCTAAACAGGGAGTCACTTAAGCAAGGCAGAGAGAGCCCCACACCTTTGTGTGATGTGAGAAACTGAGAAGCACCTGTAGGATTAAGGACCAGAGCAGAAGCTCTGAGAACACCTTCAGTCCTGAAAAGATGGATGGATCTCCCTTCCTCTGACACCTACAGCCCTTTTGAAGTCCTGGCTTGTATGCTAAAAAGCTAATAGTTACAAAGAAAAACAGAGAGAGAGGAAAGCATCTTCCAGCAAAGAGTAGTGAACATGCACATCCTACTGCTGTTCATTAAAAGTAGCTAATAATCTCATTTTTTTTCCCTCCCAGATAAAGCACTGTGTGTAAGTAGATAAGAGGCTTACATACCCAGGAGGCTCAATTAATGTTCTTAGTTCACACCGCCTCAGGTAGGCAGCATTGCTGACCCCCAGCTGCAGTTACTAAGTGTTTTAAAGAAATCTTTCTTTTAAGTTCTTAGAATCCAAAGATTTTTATTTTAGTTGTTCCTATTACCCTCCTCATCTCCACAGCACTTCAGCACAATGTTCCCTGGCTCTAGAGGTACTGCTGGCTGCACACCAGCAGCCTGACAAAAATTCTCTTCCCTCCCCTGTCACCTAAATCCTCACACAAAAGGAAGAGACACCTGATGAGCTGGTTCCTATAGAACCCTGTGCTGGGATGGGCAGGCTCAGGGTAGGAGCTGCTCTTCCCACCTGTGTCCTCTGCCCTGTAGAAAGCTGGAGCTGCCTTTAGTGCTGTTTTAAGTGCAAAAGGAACAAAAACCTCTTCCTGTTTTTCCCAGTTGTACCCTGACCCACCTTCCAGACATTGGTTCCCTTCTGGAATCGTTGGTGACCACGTGTGAAGGTGACTTTCAGATGCTTTCAACTCACAACCTCATGCTCTCCCCACCACCCCACCTTGTAGCTAAAGTCTCTCACAGCAGGTGAAGCTGAAATAAACTCCATGTTTCATCCCTAGGTGAGGTACACACTATCCCAGTGCTCCTGGTTTCATCCTGCATGCATAAACTGGTGCCTGTTTCTGGAGCCAGCACACACCCTGCCCCTCCTACCTGCTCCTCCCTGCCAGCTCAGCCCTCCCCTGGGACTGTCAGAAGACAATATGGGTGAGCTCTGCTGGCTGTCATGGCAGGGACACTTCAACAGCATCTACACTCAATGGGCTAGAGAAGATTAAGTGCTCTCTTTGCTTCTGAAAGGCCCATTTAATTCACTTTCACCCTCTCTTCCCCCTCCCCTAGACCTCCCTGGCATCCAGGACACAGGGACTTTTATTACACTACTGAAAATCTCAAAGAGGACTGATCTAATTTTTTTTGCCTGTTCCACCCCTTAGAGAAATGCCTCTTGTGATGGGCCACCAAGCTTTCATGCCTGCTGTCACATACAGGCAGCTCCAGTCCCAGGACAGTCTGCCAGGGGGTCTCAGCCAGCATCTGCCTTGGGCTCAGATGGCCCCAAGTGCAGAATTTAAAGCTTGGCTGTGGCAGGGTGTCTCTGAGAAACGCTGTGTTATCAGCCAGGGACAAGGATTGTCTCTTCCTGCTTGGTCCCTTTCAGTGTTTCAGAGGGACCTGGCAGAAGCCCTGAGATCCAGTAAGATGGGCAGGAGCACTGGGATGGGACCAGCCTGCCCTTGGCCTGCCCAGCTCTGTTTCTGCCTGTGCTGAGCCATCAGCTTCCTTCCTGCCAGCCCTTAGTACTGAGCACCTGTGGCAGGGCACAGCTGCTTGATGAAGTAGCTGAAATTCCAGAAATATCTGGAATTCATTCCATTTCCTCAGCTTGTGCTGGGGCTGCTGAAACCCACTTCACTCCAGATTTGTCCTGCTGGATATGAGCTTCCCTCAGCGTGGCACAGGCAGGAAGCTGGGCTGGGTTTGTGCTTGTAGGGGAAAGCAGGCTTCAGGAACCAGAGGAATCACAGGCTTTGCATGCATGTACCTTCCTGTGGCTCAGCTCAGCAGCAAGTTTGCTACACCAAGCCCTGCCTGGTGTAAGAGCCCCAGGGGCAGCAGGAGCAGGGTGGGAAAGCTTTTGCTGACCAAGCAGCAGCTGTAGCTCAGCATCCTGCCAGCTGTGGGTGTCTGAGTTTAACTGGGAAGAGGCTGGATCCCCACCAGGGCAGACAGCTGCACAATGTACTGGCTGTGAGGTGCTTAATGACTCTGGACCTACCTCATTAAAACAAAGTGGGAATCCAAAGATTTCTTTTAGGAGGTACATGAGCAGGGAAAGGCACATCTGCCTGTTTGGTGAGCTCCCCATCCCAGAGAGGCTTCTCTCTCTCCACTGCCCTTAACTAGGTGGGGTTTTGGATGAATCCTGCTTCCATCCCTGCCTTTAAAGTCCAGCACCCCTCCAGCCCTCTCATGACAGATGCCAATGCCTGATGTAAGTGTGACAGTGACTCTGCACTGCTCTAATCACAGCTGCTGCAGTGGAGGAGAGCACCTGCAGAGAGAGATGCTGCCTTCAGCCCTCTTCCCAGCCCTTTGCCTTACACCAAGATTGTGTTCTGTAGAAGACTGTGGCAAAACTCCAGCTGAGCTTGAAGGTCTCCAGTTTCTCCTTAGGAAAACTTGCTGAAAGAATAGTGATAAAAAGAGTATTTCTGAAAGAAAATCGAATGCCAAGCAAGAATAGTATTTTCTCCTAAAGATGAGCTAATAATGAGAAAATCCTGATGATAAACTGCAAGAGAAATTCTAAGCTTCTAGAAATCAGGTGGGGCTGTGTCAATTTATCCTGTTACTATGCAAATGCAGCACATCTGGATTTTCTTTTGTTGCTCTGACATTTCTTTTCCAAAAGCCACAAATGTCCAACACGACTTTTATTTTTCTTTTCCCTCCAAGACATTCCTGCCTTTCCCAGTGCTCAGTCCTCTGGCAGTTGTGCTTTCCTGCTGTAAGCAGGTGAGGTGCCACTCTTGTGCCACTGCTGGACTCTGGAGAGATTGTCATTTGTCCCAGGGAAGGGCTGGCAGGTGAATCTGAGCTGTATAAGAAAATCTGAGCCTGTCACAGCAATGCCAACATGCCCTAAAGCAAGTCTTGCAGCTCTGATAGGGAGGGGGGATATGGGGGATATGTGGCACACCTTCTGACCTGCACTGTGTGGGGAAGGCAAAGATGGGAGTAAAGCAGGGTGCAATCAGGCTTTCTGTCTCAAGACACTGCAGGCTTTTAAGGTCAAGGATTCTTCCATTAAGTCCCTCCATGGGCTTACCCAAAGGCTCCTGTAACTCCTGGCTCTGCCAATGGAGGTTGCAGAGGGGGCACTTTCCACCCAATAAACTCTTGCAGGATGAGTCAGGCTATGAGTGTGGGCAGAATTTCAGCACATCCTGGCACACCCCAGTTTGGGTAAGGCATGTTGGCCAATATCTTCCCTTCACTCAATTGAAATGGGGAGAAACCTGTCAGCCAGTGGGTTGCTGAAGTCTTTTGCCTTTTTGCTTGTACATTGCTTGAGAAAAAAAAACAGCTTTCTGCACAGCATATGTTTACTCAAAATTAATTCTTGAACTCCTTCCCTCCCCAGGTTTGGGACTGTAGGACCTCTGTGGTGACAAAGCTGCATTGCTTGCTCTGATGTGACACATGTCAAATTTCTTTCTCAATCCCTCACTCCAAACACCCTCTCCAATATTTGCTTTTTAAAAAATTACCCTTTCCATGTCCATTCTGCCAGTAATTGCTCTTACTGGAATCTTTCATAGTTTAAGTGCTGTCAAAAGAAGAAAAATTGCCCAAATAATCTTATTCCCTTAGTGTTATCACACACTGACTGCTCCATCCAGAATGTGTCTGCAGTAAGGTAGAGGTGGAGTCAGTTCAATAATTTCTATGATGGCACAGCTGAAAGCCTTTAAGAGCACCGTGGCTATGGGCAGGAAAACTCACAGCTAGCAACCAGGTCCAGTTTATGCAAACACAACCTGACTCACAAAAGCCGTAGTCAGAGGAAGAGTTGAGAACTCCTTCTGTCATCCCAGGGCTCTTTCCAGCTTTCACTGGGCTGGTCAAGCTCTGGGATGAGCCACAGCCTGGGCTGTACTCTGTCCCAAAGCATGCTCTGTGTGTCCCAGCAATGCAAGCCCCTGTGTCCCTTCCCCAGGCCAGCCTGAGCTTGTCTGCACAGCACAGAGCCCTCTCACCACCCAGCCAGCTGCAGGGCAACACACAGGGCTGAGCCCTGGGCACTGAGACCCGTCACTGCTGCTGAGAGAGCAGCAAGAGAGCCCTGAAGGATTGCCCTTCAAGGAGCACAAGCATTTTCCAAGCCTCAGTACCAATGGAGAGGATGTTTCTGTTTCCAGGTCTGTCCCACCATGGGCTGGGGGAAGCTGGGGTATTCTTGACCTTCCCTGGGCTCAGTCCCTCAAGCCCACACCTCACCTCTTCGCACTGTAGCAAGAATTCTCTCAGTGCTCTGGCCATTCAGAAACAATGGTGGTCGTGCCTTTTAAGGACATAAATTCCAGAAGGTGCTGGAAAGAGGACCCTGAGCACATGCTGATGTTCCCTGAGCAACACCCCTGCCTTGAGGCACTGGACAACACATCCAGCACCTGTTAGGTGATGGATGGTCAGTGCAGGATATGTACTTGTCTCTTGGCCAGCCTATTCTTCTTGCCCAAGATCAAGTACAATCTCCTCCTAGTCCTCTCTTTTGTTAGGTTTTTTGGGTTGGTTGTTTTGGTTTTTTTTTTGGTTTGGTTTGGGTTTTTTTTGGTTTTGGTTTTGGGTTTTTTTTTGTTTGGTTTTTTTTGGTTTTTTTGTGGGGGACGGGGGGAAGCAGAGGAAGAGCCAGATGAGCTTGTTCAGTTCTTATGGCAGAGATGTGCATACTGAGGTCCTGCACCCTGTGTCTGCAGAAGGGATGATCCTGCTGGGCTCCCTTCCTCCAGAGATCCCTGTTGCTTTGATAATTATCCTTGCAGCCAGGCACATTGACCTGACAGGACCTTTTTCCTACCTCTTGTGCACATCTCTCTGTCTTCCCTTCCTCAGGGAGCAGAGCTCTTGGCTGGAGGGCCAGGGTAGAATCTGCACCACGGAAATCTGGGGCTGGGATATTTAGATGAATATTTAATGTACACGAGTTTCAGAGCCATTATCTAAGCAGGAGAGGAGTAGGGGTTTGATATCAAAAATCACCTACCTCTGCTTTTGTCCTGCTGCTTCTCTGCCCAGCCCAGGCAGCTGGGAGAGGAATGAAGTGCTGACCTCCGTGTGTGTGTGCAGCTGTCAGAAGCTGTTGGCTGGCCACAGAGGTGTTTCTGCTGGTGAACTCTCTGAGCAGGGGTAAAAGGTGATGCTGAAGGCAGCATTGCACCCAGGGCTGAACCATCCATGGCTCGGGGGCAGACAATCTTGGCAGGGTCTGTGGTGTTTCCCTGTGTGCTGCATCATGCCAGAGGCTCCCTGTTCACGAATGAGGACACAGCTACCAGGACTCTAAAACAGACCACTGCCATCTTTCTCCTCAGACATCCTGGCTCCAACCTCCTCAGGTTACCATGGAAGCCACAAAGAGCTGCCAAAATTCACACCTTATAAGAATTTCAGAGTGGAAACTCCGAATCTGTGCAATTTCCACACTTCCAGTGGCAACATCTCCATCCTTCTCCACACCCCCATCCTCCCTCCCAATACTTTGTTATCCTGCAGATCCACAGACTGGGCAGCCCCCCTCATTTCAGTATCCATGCCCTGCAGCTGTGTGCTCCTCTTGCCCCACTCCTAAATGAAGTCATTGATAGCAAACCCTGGTTTGCTTTGGCCTCTGGTTCAGCTCCTCAGAAACCCTGAAAAAGAGACACCAGCATTTCCCCAATGTATATCTAGGAATTAAGCATTTCAGGAGGAACACGCAGCCCCAAGCCTAGAAGTGCAGCAGGACCCAGAGGATTTGACTTCATCTCCTCCCTATTCCTCCTCAGTGCTCCTCAGGGTGAAGAGCCATTGCTTTCCCAAAGCAGGCATCACTTTCTCAATACTGTGGGTACAGAGACCTCACAGCTACTGATCTCCAACCCACACTCTCCACCACTTGTTGGCCAGCTCAGGGGCTGGTCTAATTTGGGGACTACCTGCATGTGTTGTGGGGTGCCCCCAGGTCCCCTCCTTCTTGCCCCTGAAGTGCCCTGGTGTAAAGGCACATCCAGCTGCTTCACTGGCTGATGCTTTTGGCTTTATGCTAATGGAAAGTTTTCCTTCACAAGACATTTTTTTTCCCCTCCAGCCTGTCACAACTAAAGTCCAGTCCTCAACTTAGCAAGGACAGAGCAAAGGTCTCTGTATATGACTTGTGGGTTCTGGCTGGCAAATATAAACATCATATATGGTTGTTGACTTTCCAGGTTTACAAATGTACAAGTCACACACTTTGTAGACCAGCTGGTGGGAGATATTTTCTTTAAGCTCTTTGAGAGCACCAGTGAAGAACACTGAACGTTTCTTATCCCCAGGCTACATACTTATTTTATCCTTAAATGTTCTTAGTAACTATTCACAGATTAACTCTTTAATTTTCTTGAGGAGGAAAGGCCAATAGATTATAGATAGCAAGGTCTACCAGCAGAGATAGGACAGCACAGGTGAGAGCCTTCTTTATCACTACAAGGTAATGCAGAGAATTTAACAAGCTGCATGTTGCAAGGTGAAAATTACACAGGACCAACATTTTGATGAGTTAGGCAAAGATAAATGTATCCATACAATATATGTATAAAAGCACAGACACACACACGGAGAAAATGAGCTTAGCTAATGGTTGAGCCTGGCATTTACATTGCCTTTGTCATATAAGGTGCCAAGCATGCTTTATCATGCTACACGAGAGCAGTTTTCCCTCACCACTGAAAAATGGGGGGAGTTGTTTCAGTTTTTCATAGCAACAACTTGAAAGGGAAAGTGCAATGTCCAAGCAAAGCTGCTGGCCAGATTGGCAAGGCAGCTTCATTGGAGGCTGCTAGTGCAGAGTTAGTGCCCTTCTTCCATCAGGTACCAGGGGAAACTTGAAAGGTTTTTATCCCATGTACCTACAGCATGTTGGAGTCCAGTCAGCCCTGTCCTGCCCAATGCCCCACTGTGCTTCATTCTGACACAATCAGCAAAAAAACCCCTGGATTTCACTCCACATCATGCTCTTCCTGATGAAAGATGTTGATTGATGGAGTTTCAGTGTCTGGATGTTCAGCCTAAGCTGGCACCACCAGCTTAGGCTGAACACCATAGACCAGGGTTCTCCTAACCCTGAGGGTTAATACTCCATCCCAGGGAGAAACTTTGCATCAGCTGGAGAATCGTGTGGTGCCCACAGAATGAAACCATATCACTGCTTCTGCCTTCATCCTTACTGTTGCCCTCCTCACAATACTAACAGTTGTTCTTTTTTTCCTTCCTTGGTTCCCCCTTCCCTTCCCTCCCTGTCTCTTCTCCCCATGTCTGCTCCAAGCCATCCCTTCTTCCTTGCCTGCCTGTATTTTTTAAAATGAAAGGGCTATACAAACAGAACCCTTAGTGCCAGGCTAAAATCCTAAAACAAGCTTTCTCTTCCGGGAGGAGACCCAAACACATTTGCTCATTGATTGTGCCGCTAGCTGATACTCAGCCCACCCCCCTCCTCCTGTATTTTAGATGGGTTTTCTTTTTTTCTTAAATGTGTCTAAAAAGACCAACAGATTGCCCGTGAATGACCACACAGTAGAAGCCTACAAAGCTCCCATTCATGGCCAAGAAATTTGTACAATCCCAGTGGTACAACAGAAAGACAGCTCTTTATAAACCTACCTGAGTTAAAAGGTCAATGGCCATAAACTCCCCCTCCCTGCTTTCCTGCAGGGTTTGGGTTTTTAATAGTAATCAGTGCTTTTTTACTATCACAAGCAATAGGTCTCTTAAAGGGTGGGGGGAAGGATTATTTTTTGGCAGGGGGGCTGCAGGAAAAGAGCTGTATCATGCTGAGAGATGTGTCCCAGGACCCCTCCACTGCTGTTCCCTTTTCCCAGAAAGGGATGGGTGGATTAAACCTGGCTTGATTTGATTTTAGCTGTTGGGTTTGGAAAGCAGGAAAGTGCTTTGGCTTGAACATGATCTGAAGCTGAAAGAACCGCCTGTAGGTGATGACCATGGACATGGTCTCTGAGATAAGACAGGAAATAAAGTTATGTGATCAAGAGTCCTAAAATCCGGCCAAATGTTTTGAACAGGCAAGAACAGGCAACTTTGACAGTGTCAAAAGTACTTTCAGCAGCATCCTTTCCTCCCAAGCATCTGACCATGCTGTTCTATTGTGCCTGTTCTATGAGACCCCTTTTAGCCTTCTGTTGCTTTGTTATAATGTACAGACAACACATGTCTCTGCAATTTTGTGTGCACTAACAAGAGGCCATAAAAGAATGCCTGAAAAGGAAATAAAAAGCAGAAAGAAAACAGGTCATCATGGACAGAACATCCAGCTGTGTGGGCAGCTAACACTGATATGTGTCCCCACAATGGCAGAGCTATGACAGAATTAGGTGCTTCTGAGAGATACTCGTGGAGAGGCAGGTACAGCATCTTAGCTTTGCTACACCTCTGTGAAAGCAAACTCTGCCTTCTCTGAGCAGATTCCTCAGTCAGCAGGTTAAGAAGAGCCTATGAATATTGCTCATTAAAACCTGGGGTGGATTGGCAAGGAAGAAAGCTTGTGAGCACTTTCTGCTCTGCTAAGTCAGGACCAGTGAGACCCATCAGCAGACAACACTCAAAGGTTTGTCCAAGAAGGAACATTTGCCACCCTCTTGGATTTATAGGAATTGACCTGGGTACTTTTATATCTCTGATAGCTGTAAAAATGTGATTCTGAAAACATTAAGTAGTTTTTACAGAAATTATAAAGTTCCTTTCCTAAATATCTCCAAGGAGAGAGAGTCCTCCACTGCAATAAAAAGCTCATGGGACCATAAATAAGAGGACTTGCAGGTGAAGTATTTATGATTATAGCATGTATTTCCTGTCTGAGAAACACATTTTTATTCAGGAATTATTGGGAAATGACTACAGTTCCTCATGGCAGTAAGGATAAAAGAACGGGTGGGTCTGGATGAAAACAGGTGCATGTTTGTTTGAGGAAACTTCAAAGGCATCAGCACATAAACACACACACTCGTGGTGGGAATCAAAGGTTATTTAAGTTCTTCTATTAAAAAATATCATTCTTCAATTGTTTTAGCATGTTTAAGATGTTTAAGCCCTTGTTAATATCCTTCAAATCTCCCTTTCACACACACTGTAAAGCCTTTCAATGAAGGACTCATTTTAATGGACTTAAATGTAATCTTGTTGTTTAGCAAATAAAATGAAGGTTTCACTAATTAAAAACGTTACAACATTTAGACTGGTCTTTTCTTTCCACTGCTTTAATTAAAAAGCATCTTGGGGGAAGGTTTCGAGAGCTGTATCCAAGTTTGATTTATTAATTCTAATACCAAGGCCAAAAAGGAACAAGCTGTTCTTGAAAGAATTTCATCCAGGAGATGCAGAGGATGGGAAATAGGAAATGCAGAGGCTGGGGAAGGCTTGGCTGAGCTCTGAGCCACTGGTTCAGGTGGAGCAAACCCTTCACAAGAACAACAAGGGGTACGTGAGGCAGAGATGGCATTGCTTAGTCTCTGTTGCCATGGAGAGCGGGGTTAAAACAGACACACTTTGGAGTTCAAGGATGAGGAATGTGCTCTCTGGGTCCCTGAAGAGCAACCATAGTGACGGCAACTCCGGCCTCACGCCGCTGGCTACGCTTCCTACCAGCTCTCCACGGGCTCTGCAGAGCATCATCCAGCCTCAGAGCTGCATCCTGGCCAGTGGAAGGACACCAGCACGTGCTTGGTGACCACCCACACCACCCTGGCAGGAGGTTCAGGCACAGGGCTGAGATTTGATGGTCCCTTTGTGTTTGCTGAGAAGATGTGGGTTACCCCTTAGTGGGATTAGCTTCCTGCTAATCCTGGACAGCTCCCTGCAGAGCCCCTGCTGACTCCCACGTGCACTCGGTTTGAATCCATGTTTTGATGGAAAACTAGCCAAGAGAGGTTCTACTCCCTCTGCTTTTTCCTTCCCTCACTCAAACTCCTGTTGATGAGCATCTGCTCTGTGCTCAAAATCAGTGAAATTTTCAAGGTTCATAAGAAAGCTTGTGTTTGTTCTCAAGGGTTATTTTTAAACACAGATCCCTGAACCACTTAGAGACAAGCTGGCACAATGAAGCAGGGTGGCCAGCTGCCTCACTTCAGAGAAGAAGGAGTAGCTGGAGGATGTGAACTTCAACTGGCTTTGCCTCTAGGAAAATTGCAGTGGCACCACACCCTGCACCTCCTCTCCTTCCTCCTCCTCCTGACAGTGCTTGAACAAAGACCAAATTCCCGCTGGTTTGCAATGGACACCTTATTGCATAGTGCTACTCTGTGCTTGACTCCAAATCCTGCTACCTTGGCTTTGAGATGATGTGAGGCATTGAATCAGTGCTAAATGGCAGGGAGAAGTCCTGGAGTCCCTATAGTGCACAAGCTTATGAGGAACGATATCCCAAGGGCTGCAGCTCTTGTCCCTTTCAAAGGATGGCAAAGGGATAGGGGATTACTTTTCCTATGGAAGGAAGTTGGGCTAGATGATCATTTTAGGTCCCTTTCAACTGAAAAATTCTATTCTATTCTATTCTATTCTATTCTATTCTATTCTATTCTATTCTATTCTATTCTATTCTATTCTATTCTATTC
>VZUI01039845.1:0-39733 GCA_013401135.1 Cettia cetti
TACACCTGTGCCGGCACAGGTGTCACGGAGCGGAGCGGCTGCCGCCTGCCCCGCGCGTCCCCCGCGCCGCCGCTGCCCCTGCCGGGCCGGGCCGCCGAGGTGCAGCGCTCCCGTGAGCGGCGCCGGGGCGGCCCCTGATCGGAGGGCGGCTCATGAAACCGGTTCTCCCGGGAGCGCTCGGCAGCTCCGCGCCGTTCCCCGGGGCCCCGGTTCAGCCCGTTCCGCGGGACGGTCCGGCGGCGGCACCGCGGGGAAAGCCGGGGCCATCCCGCGGTGTGGGCGTGGGGCGCCCGTCGCCTGGGGAGCCCCGGGCAGATGTCTCGGTGCCTAGCCGTGCTCCCGGGGTCTCGGGAAGTACCGACTTTGAGCCCGTGGCCGGCGTGCGGGCGCGCTGTTCCGGCGGCAGGAGGTGCGGTGCCCAGCGCCGGGGCAGCGCTCGGAGAGGCTCTCCGGTGTCTCGCAGGTGTGCCGGGACTCCGCCGCTCCTCTCCGCTCCCCTGAGCGGCTCCAGTGCGCCGGGAAACGAACGTGCGATTCCTCAGAGGGGGTTTGGAAGTGTTTTTAAGATATTGGCGCGGTCGGAAATAACATTTCATTTCAAGTGGAAGGTGGATGCGATCGTGCTCCGCACATATGGAAACGTTCAGGTAAACCATTTATTTTAATATTGCCTTTTGGCAGCTGGAATTTAATCTCTTTTATTTGTACCTTTCTGCAGTTACCTTGCTGGATTCCAGATCAGTTCAGGGAGAACTGGGGTGGATAGCAAGTCCCCTGGAAGGAGGGGTAAGTTTTAAACCGCTATCTGATCAAAAGGGTAAAGGGGATGATTAGTAACTTTCAGAGAGTCCTAATGGCTCGATTATTGTTGATTGTGGTGAGGAGGTCAGATTTCTTCCCTGGCTTACCAAGTGAATTACTCTTTGTTGGAGAAACTCTATACTCCCTTTGGATAGTTCTGTCATGGAATAAGTGGGAACCAAAAGGGCAGAAAAGAGGTTTCAGAATTAAGAGATTGCTTGAGGCATGGGCTTGGATGCCTATTTAAAACTGAAATACCAACAAGAAATGTGATCTGCCGACTGAATTGGCATTCTTGACTGCTATTATTTTATCTGTGGACCGTCTCGGCTGGGAGATGTTCAGGGCAATTGCTGTTCTATTTCTGGATGAAGGAATAGGGATCAATATACACGATCGACCTTTTGTTGTGATGGGACAGTTGTCCTGTTTGAAGGTGTAAACATCGTGTGTTTTGGTTTCTGAACAGATAAACTGCAGCACCCAGTGCTTGACTGTGATTCCTTGGAGTTTCTTTTTATGTACTTTTACAGTTATCCTATTGAACAGAAGGCTGCTCGAATGCACTGCCCAGTGGTGATGTGATGACGTTAAGGGGTTTATTGCTGGGCTTAGAGTCCCTTTGCTTAGAGAGCTGCACACAAGGTAGCCTTATTTTTTGGTTTAGCTTTATATTGTTGGATGCTCCTTGCTGCTGCCTCATCTATGCCCCGACCTTCAGGGTGCCCAGTGCCTCTGGGAAACTCCTTCGAATGTTGGACTCTGGAACTGCTGGGATCTGGAGGAGACTGTACTTCATGGAACTTTCTTTTAATAAGCAATTAGAAAGGCTTTTCCTTTTTCCATATGAACAATTTAAGCAAAAAATGCTAGCAATGCACACCAAACATGAATGTAAAAAAAAAAATCCTAAATCTTTTTAATATTAAATGAGTAAAAGCAGCTTGGTATCCTAAAGCAGAAGTAACTAAGTCAAAGTGTTTGAAAAAGAAAAGTGCTGAAAGATCAGGACCTGTGCACAACAAAGCACTGGATTCTTCAGGAAACCTACAAATTTACTTTTTTTTTTTTTTTGTGTGTGCGTTCCTGCTCGTAATTAGAAGAAGCAGAGCTAAGGAAACAGCAGTGAGCGGAAGGAATCCGAGGCTGCGTTGGCTGGTGATGCATTATGCATAAGCTCTGAATAACCATAACATGGGAGAATGGGGGATTGTTTTGCTCCCCCATTGTTGTTCTGGGTGAACTTGACTACAGTCCTGGCTTGTGCTCCGCCTGAGCACACTGTGCTGTCCCCGAAACTTGGTTTTTCAGAGAGTGGGGCTGTGATTGGCAGGCCTCTGGCAGCGCCCACAGTGCACATTCAGTGCTGATTGCAGGCAATTGCCCTCATCTTTTGACAGCGTGGAAAGGTACAGCTCTATCTCGGTGAGAGCCGGGCTTCCTTGTTAATCCCGCACCCTGGAAGTATCGCTTAATGAGGCGGGGTCTATCGGACGGCTCTCCGAGGGATATCTTCGCTGTGTATTAAAACACAACCTAAAATACAAGTTTTAGTAAGTTGGCAGTGGAATCAATGATCAGAGGACAGCTGTAGATTATTAATGGCTGTTGGATTCCCCCTTTCTCCACGTCTTTTCTGAAAGCGCCATGCAAGTTTGAGAAGGAAAAATATGTGCTCTTATTGTGGACGTGACTCGTTTCACTAAACCTACATACGTGTGTTCTATTTTTAAGCCTGTAGTGAAAAATTTAAGAGTACACGGTCTGTTTCTGAGATACAGTGCTTGGAAAGCATTTACTTTGCTTCATATGCTGCAGATTTATTTCAAGCAGCAGAAACAAACTCCTTTATCTTCCTGGGAAGATTTTGTTCTTCAGTGTTTTTCTTGAATGTGTATACCTTATTGTCTGTTAAAAACCAGTATTTTTCTAGATCTGAACCACACTGTTCCTGGGGTAAGGGTTGTGTGGATAAGAAGGGCTGCAGATAGTCATTTAGCAGTGACTAGCTATATAGTAGCCCTGGAGGAATTAATGTATTGCAGTATAAGTGTAATTGATGATTTACTCTTGCATTTCACAGTTGAAAAGCAGGTTTTGTTCCCAGAATGTTTTAATCTGCATCATTAAACTGTGGGAAGAGCTGAATTATAAAATTTAATTTCAACTTGAAAGCAAAAAGTTACAGCTTTGACCACATACTTGGAGTTACAAGTCATTTACAGTGGCTGTAAATTTCAGGCTGTAGTTATTTTCAGCTCTGTCAGAAAGATACGCTTGGGTTTGTTTTGTATTTGTACGTTAATGAAATAAGCTCAACTCTGTACATTTGTGTGTTGGTCAGCAGATGGGTGTATTGAGAACAAGATCCAAAAACTTGCAGAATTCAGTTGCTGTGTGTCTGTTGACCTCAGCGGTCTCTTTATTGAATCCTCTAGCAGCATCCTCCATTGTGTAAATGCACTAAAGGAAATCCCATCAACAAGTATTATTTCCCTCTGCTTCTTCCTTTCTCTTGTACCACACACAATATTGGTAGCATAGGCAATCTGAAGATAAGCAGAATGGAAAGTGATGGATCATAAAGACAATATTGTAACAGTAAACTAACTCTGTGGTGCTCTAAATTAAACAAGTCTGTCTTCTTACTAACAACATGTTACACTTTACATTGATAGATGACTTTTTAAGATTTATTTCTTCCTTTTCTCTGGAAAGGAGTGACATGCTGGGTATTGATTTTCCCCCCTCCTTCATTTTAATTTGCAGTTATCTCTAGGCAGCAAATAAAATATTGTTCTTTCTGCTCCTAGTGACTCATGGTGCTAACTGCTGTCATTCTGTAAACGGATTCAGCTAAGCTGGAAGCTTTTTAAGTAAAAATCACTTGCATAAGAGCAATCCTTGTGAGAAGAATGCAGGATATTATGCGAGAAGCCCCTTCATCTTAAGAAGGCTTCTGTTTATCAAAGCTATGGCTTCAGTAGTTCTGAAAAGCACTTCAGAGAAGTCTCTTTAAAGTTATTACTGTTTTCTAAGGATAATTTTATATGCATCATTGTATTGCCTCCAAACCTAGCCAGCATACCATTATCTAATATTTTTACAGGGAAGGATAAATTGAATACTATCAATTGAAGTGCTATGGTTTTGCTGTTTTGTTTTTTTTTTTCTGGGAAGATTTATTTTCCTAATGCCCCTACTTTGCCTTCTCTCCCTGCCAGTAGAGCACTGTGATAAATTTTCTTCTATGATAATACTTTGACCAATATTTTCAGAAAAGTTGAATAGGTGTGCTTTCCTTTTCTGAGTTCATTATGCTGAACTTCTGCATCTCCTCTTTCCATACCCACCTTGGATTACATGTGTTGTTATTTCATAATCATGTTGCCTGGTTGGCACTTCTGAAGATGCCTGAACTTGATTTGAGGGGTGTAACTATTCTGAAGAATGCTGCTATCCTGATCTTTCAGCACTTTCCCTCTCTAACCTTTTTGGGATTTTGATAATATGAAATTAGCTATTCCCTGACATTTCCCCCAGAAAAAAGATGTGTAGTATTTCTTCTTTTTTTACCTTCCCACTAGTAAGAAACTCTTGTTTGGATAACAAAGTTATGGATGGTGGTGTTGCTAGTAGACTGATGATGTTGTCTCTTTATCTATTTTTCCTTCTCCAAGAGCTACCCAGTTCTTTGTAGCTGTAGACAGCTATTTCTGCTCCAAAGGAGAATTTACTGAGTCTCTCTGAGATATTGGTAGCCCAGGAAAGTAGTTGGCAGCTTAGAGAAATAATAAGGGATGACTAAAGAGTTTTTAAAATAAGTGGTAGTGATGCCTGAAATGTGGAAGTCACTCTCTCTGTGTGACTAAGTCGCGCTGTGTCCCCCGTTGGATCTTCCCAGGGGCAAGGCAGGGTCCATCTGCTGCAGGGAAAGTACTGCAGGTCAGTGCTGCTCTGTGAGTCTGTAAGGTTCTGTGTGTAGCCCTGCTCTAGGCAGTCTTCTGTGGACTGAACTGTACTGCAAATAAATCTAGTCAGTTGAGGGAGCATTCTTGGATTGGTTCAGAGGGCCCTTAAAACACATGCTTGTTCCTCGAGGCATGAGGGGATTTGGATTTTGTTTCTCTGGAACAGATGCCTCCTTTAATGTCCAAGTAGTTGAAGTCCTGGCTATGGCTTGGTCTGCTGGGTGGTTTTTTGGTTTTGTTTGTTTGTTTCCCTGTAATGGAACAGACGCACCTTGTTTGTTGTGAGGCTCTGTTGTTCCTTTTAACACTGATGGATTTTTCTCCCGTTTTTCCTCCCTGCAGTGGGAGGAAGTGAGCATCATGGATGAGAAGAATACTCCGATCCGCACCTATCAAGTCTGCAACGTGATGGAGCCCAATCAGAATAATTGGTTACGAACTGATTGGATTCCCCGTGAGGGGGCTCAGAGGGTTTATATTGAAATCAAGTTCACGCTAAGAGACTGCAACAGCCTGCCGGGTGTCATGGGAACTTGCAAAGAGACTTTCAACCTTTATTACTACGAATCAAACAATGACAAAGAGCGTTTTATTCGCGAGAGCCAGTTTGCCAAGATCGACACCATTGCTGCTGACGAGAGCTTCACGCAGGTGGACATTGGTGACAGGATCATGAAGCTGAACACAGAGATACGGGATGTGGGGCCGCTCAGCAAGAAGGGGTTTTATTTGGCTTTTCAGGACGTCGGTGCCTGCATTGCTTTGGTCTCTGTCCGTGTGTTCTATAAGAAGTGCCCGCTGACGGTTCGGAACCTGGCGCAGTTTCCAGACACCATCACTGGGGCTGACACCTCCTCTCTGGTGGAGGTTCGCGGCTCCTGCGTCAACAACTCAGAAGAGAAGGATGTGCCAAAAATGTACTGTGGGGCAGATGGCGAATGGCTGGTGCCCATTGGCAACTGCTTGTGCAATGCTGGCTACGAGGAGCGCAACGGAGAATGCCAAGGTAGGATGAGCCGTGTTGTAGTGTTCATTAGGGCTTAGTGGAATGCATAATTGAATCGGAGATGAGAGTAAATGGATTAAAGCCAGTG
Source organism: Cettia cetti (assembly GCA_013401135.1). Classification (NCBI taxonomy): domain Eukaryota; kingdom Metazoa; phylum Chordata; class Aves; order Passeriformes; family Sylviidae; genus Cettia; species Cettia cetti. Next base: position 5,867 of record VZUI01039845.1, read on the forward strand.
ATTAGCAGCCCTGTGGGATGTGGTGGGACAGAGGGGTTTAATGAAGAACTCCAATAGCTCCAGGTGGCAAAGCTAAGAATTATGTAATGCAAAATAAATGATACTGCTGCAATAGGCAGAAGGTGAAACACATTTTCTAGCAGACGCCTAAATTTGATTTGGCTCGTGATAGTCACCAAAATGTGGATAACTGCAAAGCAGAGTGGTTGAGCTTCCATTATTTGAAGAGACAAATCTTTCAGGGGAACTTTGTTAAACACAGGAAATTCTGGCAAAGTCGACTTTGGATAATGCAGTAGGTTAAGAACCAGTCTGGGAGGCAGGACAGGAGTTTTAGCTGGATTACTTTCCCACTTTAGGAAGTGGAAATCTTTGCGTTTTACTTGTTGCAAGTTTTTAGCACTAAATACCCGTTGATATTTGACACTGCTGCCTTTGTTAAATATTTTCATTTCTCAGAGAGTCTCTATTGTCAGTTAAATAAAAGAGGTGCTAGGATACTCTTAGAAATGCTAAAGGTCTCCACCCCACCCTCACACACACACACACACACACACACACACACACCCACACCATCCTGTGTGCTGCAGAATTAGGGATTAAAGTTTGTATAAAAGACAGATTGGCCTAAAAGAAAAAACCTCAATACCTATATTCTCTTTGCCTTCCTTTTCTGGATAAAGAAGCTGTAGAAGGTTAGGGAAGGAGAGAAGACAGTTTATAAATAAAATATCTTTAGCCTCTGCTTTGAAAGTCTTACTCATGTAAGCATAAATTAAGATCAAACTTAAATGGATTCTTGCACAGGTCAGTGAGCTTAATTTTGCTGGGTGCTGAACTGGAGGTGCTCAGCTCCTTCTGGGATTTGGAACCATGTTTTTAGAAAAGGTTCTTTGGAGTCAGTTGCCTCATCTTCTTGGTGTGTTTTTTACTAGAGCATTTTTATCATCTTGAGACTGAGAACAAGTTAGCAAAGCAAGTAACTGGTTGCTTTTGTGATGGACTCCTAAGAGAATGGTGTCTTTTGAATGTCCTACTCGATTTCTTTTAAATAATTAAAAGAAATTTACAGTCAATATGAAGTTCATTATTATGCATTGAAATTAAATTTTGGTGGGAAAGGACTGCTGTGTGTGAACTTCAGTCTTAATTTCCTGAGTTTTTTACTCTATGACAGAAGCCTAATGTGGCATCGTGGCAACAAAATTGCCATGGGCTGAAATTTGCCAGAGGACTGAAAGATGAGCTGAACAGTGACAAGGCATCATGTCTGGGGTAAAATACTCTGATTTTTATTGGATTTTTTTGTTGTTGTTGTTGGTTTTTCCATCATGTGAGATGGAAACTTGAAAGCCTGTTTGTCACCAAGTGTGTGAACCTGTGGCTGGGGCACTGCCTGGGTGCTGCTGGGGGAACCCTTGGTGGCTGGGGAGATGCTGTTACTCTCTCACAGCTCAATAACTTCTGAGCAAAGCTTCCTGACACCTTACCATCCTGGGTTGTGAGAGGAGAAAGTGAAGTGGGCAAGCATTTATTGGTTTATTGCACAGAGATGATTCTACCTTCTAAAGGCCTGTTAGGTCAGCAGGTCACTCTGACTGACACAGATCATCCATTTTTCAGTGTCAGTGGCCCAGTTGTGGTGAGCTAATTGTCCAACAAATCCTGTGTTATTCAGGGGAAATCTCTTGAGGTTTTGCTGATGGACAGTGGTTATAGTGGCATGCTTTTTAAGTTTATTTTTGTAGTGTTGGACTGGACCTTGGGGATGACTGTCAGCTTACCTAAAGGCTCTCAGCTGCATCTGGGGATGTTTGGGCTCAGGAAACCCAATTCTACATTTCCCAATTAAAAGGAAGATCAGGTGATGCCATATTGACAAGGGTGTTAGGAATGTTCTGTCTCTTGGGCTCTCCAAAATGAAGTTGGCCTGTGCTAGTAATTTCAAGAGCGTTGGAGCCAGTGCATAATTGAAAGTGCTAGACCCATTTCATCAGCTGTTACTTGTGGTTTTCTTTTCTCACATTTGCCATTCTCCAGCCAGAGCAGTTAACTGGGAAGCTTCTCCTGATGAATTAATGAAGCTCACCAAAACTGTGCAGTTTCTCTCTGGTTTCCAGTGAGGCTGTTAAAGCAGTTTGGCCTTTGACACTACAGAATGAGGTTTCCCCTTTTCTTTCCACTCTTAACTTAATCGTTTAGCTAATGTTCTGCTCTGACAGGTTTTTGGAGGGGAGGAGGAGGATGAAGTGAGGAGGATTCCTGTGGTTTTTATATAGAGGATTGGGGGCGGGGAAGAGACTTTGAGTTTGGGAAAGGCTGTGAAAGGGTGCTGGTCTGGGATGGGAGCTGATGAGCAGGTTCCACCTCAGTTGTTTTTCAATACGTTGACTGTGGCAGGACAAATACAACAAAAGGTCAGAGGTTGCCTGTTTCCTCATCCATCTTCCCCTGTGATCCTAGGGTCAGGGTTAGGATTGATTAAGATCTTAAATGTTTAACAAAAGCTCAGTGGGCAGGAATAGTTTGGGCCAGTGGATTGGGGCTTTGCACTTGTTGGGAGTTCCCCAGTCTATGTTGGAGCTCCTTGTCCTCTCTGGGGCCTGCTCCCTGCCTCACAGTGCTGGGACAGACCAGCTGGCCCTTGGCTTGTCCTGCAAGCTGCTTCAAGTTCACTCACCCTCCCAATTTTTAAATAAAACATTTTCCTTGAGATTCTTTTGCCTAATTTCCGATGTGTGTGTGGGAAGCGTAATGGAAAGCCTTTTCACATCTAAAGTTCTCGTAGTGGGAGTTAATGACTTTCTGACCTCAAATGGGATTTTTAAAAAATTGTGTCGGTGGTATGGAGGTGTTTGAATATGATGACAAAAACTGTCCTTTCTCTGGATGCTGTTTCTTTTCCCAGATGACTTTATTGATGATGATTGTCTTACTGAGCATCCATAACAGTGTGTGTGTATATATGTATATGCAAAAACCTGGGACAGGAAAGAAAAGGAGATAAGTACTTAATCCATATTTATTTGGGAAGCTTCACAGGTGTGTCATGCCAGTGGTTCTGCAAAATTGGTCCTGATCAGTAGAAATTTTAGGTGAGCTCTGATTCTTTGCTTGCAGATGAACTTCTGGCTGTGAATTAGATGCCAAAAAATTCCAATTTGCTATTTCTACTACTGTTTATTCTCCCTAAAAGGTTCTATGTTAGTGGCTGTCCATTTAGGAGAATATGAATGTGGAATATTGTTGAGGGAAGATGACTATCCCCAATAGTGGCATATCTCAAGGCTAAGGCAATTAGTGCTTTAGGGCAAAGCTGAGACATAAGTAATTTTAAACTCCACTCGTACACATCATTGTTATGTAAATTGTTTTGTTACACATTAATAAAATGTGGTTTGGATTTAGTTACGATTTCCTTATGATAAAACACGTATCTTTCTAACTCAAAGGAGGAGGGGGTAAAACAAGCAGGAAGGGAGAAAAGACAGATTAAAGAAGCAATAGACTGTAGCCATCTGTGATGATTTTGATGCTGTGAAATTACAAATCTCAATTTTAGACCTGCCATTTAGTATAAATATGTGAGACAGTTGAGATTTTTACTGTGATATTGTAAAGGTTATGAGAGCCAACAGCTTTGTCTTCATCTACACTTGCTTTTTCTGAGTTGTGAATCGGCCAATTGGCAGAAAATCCAGTGTCATTTAAAATATGGCTCAGTCCTGGTTTCATATCACTGCTGTTTTTAGAATTTTCCTTCGAACTTTGATAAGAGCATCCCTTAGAAGTAATAATTTGAATGATAAGATTCTTTTTATCTTGGAGGCTTTGAAGAGTGGCTATGATCATTGAAAGCAGCAGTTCAGTTTACATCAGAAGTGTACAGTCTAATTATATGTTTTTCTGTGATAAGATTCTTGGGTGGTGGGTTTTTTAAGGGTTGAGAAGTAAAGAAATTTGTGTGTACTTTCCCATTTTAGTCATAGATAACTTTTTTGTCAAAATAGCACTGATATACAGTCTGTCTGCACAAAAGGGTGATCAGAAGGGTGACTAAGACTGTGCAGATCTGAGATTTCAGAAGGATTTTTTTTTCAGGTTGATTATTTTTGGCAGGGGAAAAAATGCACAGACTCAACATGTTACGTTTTAAAAGGAGCTGAGAAGACGGAAGCTACAGGCGGGGCCTGGGAGCGGTACTGAAACACAGTCTGTCTGCACCAAATTTAGTTGGTTCTCTTCTCTGCTGATTTGGTTATGTTCTCATGTAGCTCAATAGATCTTCCAAGGGTTACTCCCTCTGTGATTTTCTTGTACCACCTGGTGCATTTCAAAATCTGCATTTAAATGTCATTGCAGGAACTCTATTGCTTCTTCCTGGCCTCCTCAGAAGTCAAGTTACAGTTGTCCCTTCATGTATTGCTTGGAGAAAGGCTGTGATTGCTTCCTTTTGAATTTCTGACAAGACTTCTGCTAGTACACAGGGGAGCAATATCTGGTCCTTATTCTGTGTGTTACTGGTGAAAAGCACAGTCCTCAGAATCAAAGCCAGATGAGCTTTGTAGTGGTGATGAATTTCATGGTAGGTCTGGGTAGTCTTTTGTGGAACTTCCAGTCCATCTTCTGGTTTGTGTGTTCTTTTAGGATTTAAAAAAAAAAAAAAAGACAACCCAAAACTTTCCAGACAACTCAACCAGTGTGTGATGAGTTCAGTATTTAGATCTTGGCTGGGTAAGGGTTATTATCTGTCTAATAATATGCTCCACAGAGCTTGGTCTTTTTTTGTGCTTGTGAGTAGCGATTAAAGAAATGCTCTGCAGTACTCTAAAGTCTTTGGAGACTGCATCAAAAAGTCCCCCCAAACTTGTGAGATAAACATCTTATCTGGTTTCGTTCCATTATGTGACATCCTTTTTCATGTGTAGCAGGGAGCAGGTGAGGTCACAGTTTTGTGGATCAGAGACAATTAACACTCCTATGACTAAACGGCCATTTTATGAATATTCAGAGCCTGCTTCACCTCCCTGGGAAGCAAACATGCTGGTTCCCTTCTCCTTCCTCCTGCTAGAGACCAGGGAAGCTCTTCCTGTGAATGGGGTTTGGCAGCTGTCGGCCTCTTTGCCTTTTGCATGCAGCAAATTCCTCATTTACATCTTTTGTATACACCCTCATGCAAAGTAGCACACCCATTTCCCCATTTAACAAAGGAGATAAGAGCTTCTTTTGGAAACGCCAGCCAAAATCTTCTTCTGTTTATGCAGAGCTCAAAAGATTTGGATTTTATGCAAATGAATTCTGTTTTGATTTTTTTTTTTTTTGATCACTTTGTTTAAGAGACAGTGTAATATTTGCTCAGTGTGCTCCTCTTGTCTTGACCACGGCTGCTTGTCGCGCTTGCCCCGATGTGCAGCCCCCTTGCAGCTGGTGTGTGGGACAGTGCTGTGCAGCCCCCTTGCAGCTGGTGTGTGGGACAGTGCTGTGCAGCTGGTGTGTGGGACAGTGCTGTGCAGCTCCCGTGCAGCTGGTGTGTGGGACAGTGCTGTGCAGCTCCCGTGCAGCTGGTGTGTGGGATAGTGCTGTGCAGCTCCCGTGCAGCTGGTGTGTGGGACAGTGCTGTGCCCAAACCCTGACCCCTCTAAAACCATGGCTGGGTGTGGAAGGGCCATGTCTCATGCCTGGAAGGGTTGCAGGCCCTTGGGTGTCATCTCCTCCAGATGCTCACCAGCTATCACCAAGCTCTTCTGTAGCTGCAGCCTCAGCTGGGGGGATGAAGAAGTTCAGGAGGTGGGATCCCCTCTGGGCTGTAAGTGTGCACTTAGGGCATGAAAAAGCAGCATTACATTTTGACATTTCCTATGCTTTGTGCCAAGTACCTGCTCAGGCCTGGGCTGGTGCCCTTCCCTTTGCTGTCTGGGCTTGGCCCATGGTTATAGTGTGGTGAAAAGGGGCTTCCAGCACTTGGGTAAGTAAACATGCAGAAATGCTCTGCTGTCTCTATTTATTGAATGAAAATATTCTGTGAGAAAAGTTCTGCTTTCTTAAGCCTCATGATTATACGAGAAGCCATATTTTATTTTTGGTTTTAGTGGCTTTCTTTTCTTTTTAACCTCTCTTTATTTCAACTTTACTTAAAATTGCCTTTGGCTTGAAATAAAGCTGAGGCTCATTAAATGCTCCCAAAACACAAGCTTGTTCAGAATGGATTTGTTGAAAGGTTTATTGATATAAGTTAGAACACATGCTGCATGAATGTACTGTATTTCTTTAAAGGACTGGTTTTCATTTTGTGTCTTTATAAATCAGTGGTATGAAATTGGGACCCCGATCATGTTGGGCCTACATCCTATAAGAAACCAGAAGGAAAAACATGGTTGTGGGGGGTTTTCATTTTTGTTGGATGTCCAATTAGTGTTTAACTTGAAGGTAATTTCACAGGGGTAGTAAACTGCGCAGTGTGAAACCTGGTGGCGTAATTAAATGGAGGAAAGGCTCTTTAAAACAACAAAGGAACGTGCAAAAACTTTGCTTTTGTCCTAACAGTCACCCACAAGGGGAGGTCATGCTGTTCAAAGTACAATATGGATGGGCTATTAAGGTTTGGAGGAAAAAAAAGCAAAAAAAAAAAAAAGGCTATACTATACAGTTGGTATTTGCTTTGCCTCATTTAGTCATGGATGCCTAGGAAAAAACCCATTTGCTGATCTGCTTTTTATACTTCCCTTAGATGGGTGGGTTTAAATCTCACTAAAGCTGAGTTAATCTGTACAAACCCACTGAAAGTGGTGTGCTGGGAAACAGCTTTTGTTATCACTGGTGGCCTGGTGCTGCACAGCTCAGGCTGTGGAGAGGCAGCAGTCTCAGCAGCCTGGGCAAAGGCAGGGTCCTGGGCAGGAGGAGGAGGAAGGATGGTCCTGTGCTGCAGCAGCCAGAGGATGGAGGGATAAAGCCTGGCTAACGTTCCCAGATGCACACAGGATGGAAAGATATAAGAGCAGAGTGAAGTCTGAATGTAGTGTCCTGGCTGCAGATAACTTCTGCCCCTCCTCACTTGTCAAAAGTTTTTGCTCACCTTTTCCTATTGAGGGACCCATCTTACACATCCTTACAACATCATCTGAGCTACAGCGATCAATACTTACTACTTCTGCTTGTATATGTGAGAGCTTTGTACAGCCACACTACAAAGCTTCAGTACAGTGTCTTAATTACCCAGATAATCCTGTTTGCTTGTATTTTTAAACTATGGAGTGCTGGGTAATTATTCAATTCTTAATAGAAGGCAAATGGCAATGTAAACAATAATTAGGATGTTAGACTAATGTGCTTCAAAGCAAATTGGATTTTTTTTTCATACTGTTCAGCATGAAGTCCCATAAAGCTGACAATTTAGTGGCAAGGAAGCAAGTTCCATTTTGCTTGTATTTTCTGCTGTTATCTCCTCATGCCTTGTTTCTGTGTGAATGAGTTTGCTGTAATGCTGCTGCCTGCTCCAGAGCAAAGGTCAGGCTGATAGCCAGCTCTCCCCATTTGCCTGTTCTCTCCTGCAGCTTTTTGTCCCCCACAGCCAGGGATTAGAGGTCAGCAGCATCCCGAATTCCCTCCTTTGCCAGGGCATGTGAGTGTGGAGCGGGGTGGCTGGTGCTGCTGGTGTAGCCAGCACTGGGCTCAGTGGGTCTCCTCTCCCGGCCCGGGCTCCAGAGGAGAGGGAGCAGGCTGAGTTTGGTGACTTGGGCTCTTCCTGCCTTTTGAAATCAAGACATATTTCAAGGCAAATTCAAGTTTTTGGCTCTTCAGTCTTTGCAAACAGGGTAACACACTGTGGGTCAGAACTACATCCCATTATCTCCCTTAGCTTGGAGAGCCCTCCTGTAGGAGTTCATATCAGGTTTTCCTAGGAGGATGATGCGAGCCACAAACACTGATGCAAAACGCTGAATTGATTTCTGTTCTGCCTGCAAAACTTGTGTAATGTAACATATTTCAGTGTTTGCCCAGACCGTTAATTAAGCCCTGCCATTGTATCCATTCCTCGCAGTGTATTTAGCCCGTGATTGAAAGGTTGGTAGCAAGGGCGTCAGTCAATAACGCTGCTGCTTCCCAGAATACTTTAATAATGTCTCTGTCACACCAGGGTTTTGTCTGGCCTTCGCTGTGTGTTCTCAGCGGCCTGAAGGGATTGAACAATTGCCTTTATTTTCCCCCATTATCAATGCTAAGAAAGGCCAAAATGTTCTGCAGTTGATGCTGAATTACAGAAATCGAATTACAAAAATTTAATTTTAAATACATTTTATTCTTCTCCTAAGAAGCGTGTGTGTGTGTGAATCAATGGAATGCTTCCAGAGGTTATGGCTGAATAATATAAAGATAGCCTGTACTTTCATCAAAAATAAATTGTGCACTTAGAGGGTGTGGATTTTCTTATTTTAAATCCCAGAGGGTTTTTGCCAGGCCACATTTTAATAACCCTAATTAACAAGTCTGTCTTTCCATACATCAAACATCTCTGTCTGAGGAGCTGAAGAACACCCTGCGAGTGCTTCTGTGAACTTGGGGCTTGAATTAATTTGTTTTCAGTTTAAGTTTTTCTGCTACTGAAACAGACATCCCTGCTTTGAAAACAGCAAAGTTTTGAAGTGTCCAGCCTAGCAATGACTGAGGCAGCCGCTGGGCAAATTAGCATGTTAAAAGGGAGCAATCAATACTTTCCCTTCGCCTGATCTCTGCTGGGGCTGGGTCCTGGCAGCCCTTGCTGGGGGCTGGCCAGCAGCACCCCGGCATTTCAGGGGAGCCATCAATAGTGGCATGGGTTGTGTCAAGCTGAGACTGCTTGATCTGGTGCCCAGGCTCCTTCAAGGATGGCGATTTGAAAATGGATTTGAGGGAATTGATAGCTTTGGGAAGATCAGGCAGCTTGTGTAATTATAAACACGGTTAGAAGGAAAGTGGAGGGAGAAATAGGAGATCAATCGTAGGGCACAAGTTGGGTGAACTCCTTTTCTGGTGCTTGAGTTTTGTTGTACTTAGCTGGTGTGTGCAGACGATTTCTTTGGGCTTTTTGAAGAGACAAGTAAACACAAATTAAAAAGAGGGTGTGTGGGCAGTCCCTGCTGTTTCACAGAAATGCTTGGAGGCAGTGGCTGCTGGGTAAGTGTAGCAGGAGATGCTCAGATCCAGCTGTGTTTGCCGACAAACTGCAGAAGGTGGTTCTGGCTTCCCCGTGTGCCCGCACACCTGCAGCGGCGCCCTCCGGGAGCTGCCGTGGGATGCGCTCTCCTGTCCTTGGCTTTCTCTCTGCCAGACTCCTCACTGATACAGAGCTCCTTCCCTGGCCTTTGGCAGAGCCCAGTGTCTGTTCCCTGAGGAGAGACAGCCCCTGTCTTGGGAGTGGGGGGAACACCACAGGTTTCACCTCTGACCACCACTGTTAAAACAATGAACAAATGATTGCAGTGATCAAAATAGCTCTGGAGCTGTTCTGAAATGGAGACAATTTCTTGAGAGGCCTCCTGTGGTCTCACTCACCAGAGATACCAGGAGATAGCAGAGTTCTGTTGCAGTTTCTTTTTAGTGGCTTCAATATTTGCATCTTGCATATCTGCCAGCCTTCCCTTAATCTCTGAAGTGCCCTAACACAGTTATTAGGTTGACACATTTTGTCCACTCATAATTAGTTCTTGGGTTTCCTCATTTATTTTTGTGGTGATCAGTAGTGTCCAGGGTAGAGCTAATAAGACAGCTGAAATCAGGACCAGGTCCCTGTGTGCACTCCACCTGCTCATTAATCAAGGACTCTGCAGTTAATGAGTGTAATTTCCAGGTAATATTTAATCTTAGAGTAGCAATAGTTTCACTTAATGTGAAAGAACTTTTTTGTGGTTTGTTGCTGAAGTCATTCCCATGGCACGTTAGAAACCTCTGCTACTCCCAGGTGCAGTTCTGTCAGGCTGGCCCAAATTTGGACTACTTCCAAAAATCCATACAAGATGAAAATACTGGATGCAAGTATTTAGGCTGGACATGACATTTCAGTGGGTGCTGAGTGCAACCCACATGCCTATAGATGTGGCTGATAATGGACAGTTCTGTAATGCTTTGAGGTTCAAAGGCTTCTCTACGTGGGGAAGAAAGTTGAAAGCAATCAGCTAAAGGGTTGAAGTCAGCATATACAGCTGAAGGTGCATCATTAATTACCTGTTTCCAAGACTGTTTCCATCCTTTTTGTCTGAAACTACCCCTGTGCAGATCCTTTATCCATTTAGTTGATTCACCTTAAAGTTCTCAGTGGCTCTTTGAAGACGTGCTCTTGATGCCCTGTTTTAATGTGCCCAGAATTAATGCACTTGGTAACCAAGAATTCAACACACCCACTAGCTTGGGAAAGTCAGCTCAAAGGGTTGTGGGCACTGTGAAAGCACCCATTTTTAGCATTAGGATTCTTTAACTGGGGAGAGAAAGGAGAACAAAATCCTACTACAGTCACAGCTGCAGAAGGCAAAGGAGCATGGCCACAGCTTTGCTGAGGAGGGCAGCTCTAGAGAGGGGCAGGAGAGCTTGTCCACTGTGCAAGAGCAGCACTGGCTGTGACAGAGGCTGGCTGAGATGCACTGTGGGTTGGTCCAGCATTGCAGGGACCTGCCCTTGTGTTAACAGGAGTGGTGCAGTCCCAAGAGCAGTATGTGGCCTTATTATCTCATCTTCTTCCCATTAGGCTGTGCTGAGGTGGTGACTGTGCAGAGCTGGTGTTTTTAGTTCAAGATGAACTGTAATTGGGGTATGAGAGTGTCAAAAGGAGATCTCCTCCCTCTTTCCTGTTTGGTTGGGCATTGGTTTGTCTGTCTGTGCAATCAGAGGACCCTGCTGCTCTAACTTGTGCTGAGTTTGTAGCAGCTCCCAGCTTGCTGTGGGGATATGGGGGGCAGGAGGTCTGCCCATCATATTCCTCTGCTTCTTTAAAGGTTGCCACTAACTTCTCTTTTTTGTGGCTGTGTGTTTAGCCAGCCTTTAGCAGTAATGCTAATCTGACCTCTCTATACACCTGCATTAAAGTTTCAGTCACAAATGTAGTGTAGCAAAGGAGAGACATTTTTCCATGGGATTGTTGAGCTCTTTGAGAATGCTGAATGACAAAGTTAACTCTTGTGCAAACATTGCCTTTTATTTGACTTTGTAGTTCGCCCTTTGAAATATGAACATATTTGTGTCAATCAGCAAGTCTCCTTTCCAGAGTTCTGGTTGACCCTGTGGAAAGAAATGTGACTGTGCAATTATTAAAGGTGAGGCCTTTGCTTTAACAAATGCTGAGTAATTGCTATTCATTCCTCTCTGTGCCTGTGCCATAAATGACAGTGAACTGCCCTTCAGCCTGGCTAAATAACAAGGAAGATACTTGTTTGGAGGAATAATTCTTCAGAAATTTGCAGTGTGTCAGAAGTATTGTGTCACAGAGACTCGTGGGTAGAAAAAAAATTGTCTGGCTCAGCTTAGAGTGCAAGAACCTTAGTGGGACTTTAAAATGCAATTAGGTCAAATACTATATCTATGTCACTCAGAGCTAGTAGAGGTTGTCAGAGTATAGAAGAGGGCAGAATTTGCCCATTATAAAAAATATGAAGTGTATGTGGAGGTGTGCTACTCTGACAATTTACCTACAACTCTTTATGATTAAAAGGATGAAAGCTTGTCCTCTCTCCTGCCAGAGTGTTGGCAGGAATTGGAAAAAGGCTCCTAATGTTTCCTAGGAGTATTCTCCACAGTCTGGAGACTTAGCCCTTCTTGGTGCCACTGCTCTGATTGATTTTGTCCAGGGAAATTGTCAGCCAGATAGTGAGGCTATGGATGGGTTGTGCCAATAAAATAGAAAATTAGACCTCATTACTATTTTTGGAAAATAGCCCCTGTGTCTGCCAGGTATTTTTTTCTTGCTGTTTTTAATGTAAAAGCCTTCTGAAGAGCCAGAAGTATGGCATAAATTCAAGCTTATTAATCATTACTGATGCTTTATAGAGATACTGTCAAGAAGGCCCAGTGCTGATTTGACCTGTGTCTTCTTTCTGTATTAGGTTCTAATTCCTGTATCTTCATTCAGTCTGTGATTTCTCAAAATAAATTGTTTATTGCCCTGAGCTCAGCATCGTGAGTCTTTGCAGGCAGACTTTCAATAACAAAGTCCTCCTTGTAAGGTAAGGGCAAATAAATTTTTGAGAGCACTTCTCTGTTTCTCTAAGAGATTTTTCAGAACGTAGTAGATTCTGTTTTACCTATTCACATCAACAAGCTTATTTTGGTCTTACTCCAAAAGGAAATAATTGAAACACTATGCATAGGCGTTCTAAGTTGTCCAGAGCTTGATTGATGGATTTGTAGCCCTTAAGCAGGCTTAAGAGACCAAGGCATCCCTTCTATGTTACAGCTTACTGTCCAGTTCACTTTTAGGAGCTCAAAGGTTGGGATTGCTTAAAGTTGAAGATATCTTGAAATGTCTCTCACCTTTCTTCTTTAAGGAAAGGTGGATAGAATTTGGCTGTAAAGATGGAGCTGATAAACAGGGTGAGAAAAAATGGGCTTAAATTGCAAAACTAAAAGATTAGGCTAGACCCAAAAAAAAAAAAAAAAAACCCAAAAACCAAAACCATAGTTACTAAGATCTGTAGTTCCAGTGCAGATTACCAAGGAATGTGGGGGAATCTCAGTACCAGAGGATTTTCAGAAGTTAGACATCCAGTAACTACAGGTTATCCTCCTGTGAGGCTGGAATAGGCTCACTGGGATCATCTCTACCTATGTCTCTTGGGGTAAGTGCTCTTGTCCAGTTGTTGTGGGATCACTGTTGTCTAACAGGTGAAAAGCAGCTCCTGAGGTCTGACCTAGAAAGAGAGGCTTGATCATACTGTCTCCTGACTTCTTTCCCTCAAGAGAAACTTCTTCAGTCTGAAGAGGTCTCTTGGCTACTACAGCTCTTGCGGTTCTGTTCAGCTTCCAGTTTAACCAGCTACTTCCAGCTAAACAGAACCTTCTTTAGATGTCTTGGATAACCCTCTCTGTTTGTTCCAGTCCTTCATGGAGCCAGAGGGATCCTGGACAGGCCCTGGCTTTTCCAGTGAATCATGGCCCTCCATAAGAGACTCCTAGCTTCATTTTACTGGCCTTAGTATCCCTTCTGAGCATCTGAGGTGTGGTAATGATAGAGAATGTCAGGGATGCTGTGGAGTAGCCATGAAGAGCTCTGTCTGGTTCTGGCTCACCTGGAAGGATGAGCAGAGGTACTGCTTCACCTGTGTCCTTCCCCTGGCCCTGCTGCAGCAGCGCTGCTCTCCTTGCTCTGGAGCCATCCTGGACACTCGGAACAGCCCTGAGCAGATGTGTGCAGCAGCAGTGGTGCTGCACTCCTCGCTTTGTGGGTCTGTGCTGTATTTTGGCTTAATTTTGCATTCCCTTCTGTGCACCTGAGATACTTGGCAGATGTATCTCAGCCTGTTGAAAGATGGTCCCCTTATGGCAACGGGAGCCTTCTCTTTGCATCCAGGTTGGTTTTAATGTGAACCACATGTGCTCACTTACAAGATGAATAAACAAATAGCTCCTGAGGAGATATTGGCTGCTCAGGTGTAGTCCTGTATCTGTTAGGATGTGGAGAAGGGATATTAAAATTGTTTACGAGGTCAGAGCTATAGTGAGCCTTGCACCACCTTTGAGTTACGATATCATTACCTGAGCTGCAGGAACCAAGAAATAAAACCTTTTACAGTGAAATATGAGGAGTGCTTATGATTTTGAAGTATAGAGAGGAAGAAAAATGTGCATTATGTCCTAGTACTTTTTTTTTTTGCTTGTTTGTTTTTGGTTTTTTTTTTTTTTTATTGCAGGGGTTTGTTTTTGCTTACTGGTGACACACATAGAATAGATATGGCATTACCTAATAATGCTTGTGCTAGAGAAATGCTGTTTTTACTAGTTCATTTCTTTTTTGGGTTACACTAGGAAAAATGTTCCTTCCTAAAAGGAATAAATTATTCAAGTTTATGTAAATAAATATGCTATTATTTACCTACCTGGTACCTGCTCTGTTGCAAGTCCAATCACTTGTTTTCATTTACCATGCTGTGTTTCCTATCCCTTCTGCGAGCAGGTTTTTTTTCTGCCCTGGAGTAGGAGCCATTATGATGTTCATGCCCTATGAAAAGTTGCACCTAAAACATTGGTGGACTAGAACAGAGATTTCTGAAGCAACATTGATTAAGCTGATTATTCTCAAACAGATGAGAGCAGCTAGCAGCTTACATCCTTTATGAGACCCACTAGCTGTTTTTCAAGGACTAAAGCAGCTGATGCTCTATAGGTAGTAATCTATCCAAACATATTTTGACAGTTTTTGTATTGTCTTGCCTAGATACTTCTCTCATAAGTCGCTTTTGTGGAATTAAACAACACTGTTTTGAAGTTATGTATCTGCAGAAAGAGGAAGAAATTAAAAGCCATGAACAAGAAAGTGGAGGTGTAAAAACTGAATGAATGTGGGCTATCTAACAGAAAGGTGTGCTGTGGACAGCAGGAGAGGCAGCAGAGATTGTCCTGGGAGAAACTGAGAGACAACTGGCACATAGTAGACCAGTGTTTAGCCAAGTTAACTTTCGGTTTCTTTAGAAAGTGGATTTTGTGGTCTTGCTGGTCTGCTGTTATGTCAATGACTTGCATCAAAACTTCCTCAAGTCAGAACATCTGTTGTGGCCAGTGGGAAGATTCCTCCTGACTTTAATGTGCTTTGGATCAGGCCCAAAATGCAAATAGTTTTTCTCTCATCCTTTGAAGTCTTTAACATTTCATGGGCTCCCTTATGTTATTGGTAATTTGCACCAGAGGTATTTTGCATGCAAATGAAATTTTGGCAGTAACAATGACTGCTTTGGTGAATATATGCATGTAGGTGTATCAGTAAAGCAAATTTTTACTTTTCAGTATATCAAACTAGAAATTTCTTTGTAACAGGGAGTTGTTCACAGTATCTACAGCTGCAATCAAATGTATTGACAAATGCTGTAAATACATTACTTTATACAGTAAAAGACTGTATAAAACTGTCAAAGTACATTTTGATACATCTGTGTAGAGTGAATTGATTTTTCTTTTTTTTGTGGCTTGTGCAGGTTAATACATGTTTTCTATATGAAACTGGCATTTGTCACTAACTTCATAAAGCACTGTGGATGTCATAAATTTGAATACTGTAATTGAACCTGAATTTACTATGGATTTATTTAGCAGATCAAAGAGTAGCTTCAACCTACAGCACTCATTTTGTTTGCTAGTATAAACTCCTGAGCTTAGGAAACTGACAGAAGGACTGTTCGTTTGAATTATGTGAATGTGAGCAAATCACTGTTTTTAGTTTTTAATAAAATTGGAAGTGTATTTTTTAGCTGAGGGATCAGGCTGGTTTTGGCATAAATATTTTGAAGTTTCTTAGAGTCATAAAGACTATTGTAGTGTTCTGATGGGTGAGTGCAAGACCAAGGTGACAAAATATGACAAGTTTACAGTTGTACCTGTTTATCTCCTTTTAGGAGCTCACTTTCTTATGTGAGGTGAGTGCTTTTCTCCTCAGTATCTGTCCAGTAAACCTTGTTTGAAAAACACAGAGCCTTAATGAGGGCAGCATCTTCTCATCATGAGCTGTCATCTGCCCTGGCCACTGGGATGCTCTTCCCCATTTAAAAGTCATCCTTTCTTGCTCATCTCCCTAGTTTCATCTGGTCCTGACCCAGCTGTTTCTGCCTGAGCCCTCCTCTGCAGAGCAGTCCTGCTGAATCCCAGCAGGTTGAGCTGAGGTCTCATCCCCTGGGGCCTCAGCCCTTCCTGCTCCCTGTGGCAGCTGGCCCTACCTGTCCTGCCTGGGCTGGCTGTACTTCAAGGGCACAGCCAGCCAGTGCCTGGGAGGAGAAAGGGAAAAACAATTTGTGTTTCTAATTGCTCTAAGATATGATTACGAGCATCTTTCCACAGAAAAAAAAAAAAAAAAATTGCAGGAAGGGCTTGTCAGTGCTGTTGCTGTTGGGAGATCACTGAGTATGACTGGAAATGTAAAGAGTTAGTCACTCTTCTTGTACCCCAGGCTGTTATTTAAAGCTCTTGCTGGGAATGCCATTGCAACAGGGAGGGAGTAGCAGGAAATGAGGGCTGGGGTCAATAGTGACGTTTCCCTAGCAGAGAGAAAGGATGTGTCAGCTGAGCAGAGGTGGCAGTGCCCAGAGTCCTCACCTGAGCTGCAGGGATGGTGCTCATGGATGTGGGAGCTTCTGTCTCACCGCATCTTTTTGTGTAAGAAGCACATAAATAATCAAAAACTAAACGGGGTCTTTTTTAGAATTGTATGTGATTGTCCAGCTCATTAAAAGCATCAGTCACCAAAAATACTTGTCTGTTGTCAGTGGAAAGTCTTTAAAGGACAGAAGGGTCTTTCTGGTTCTCTGTGTTTAATCTTGCTTTGATTTAACCAAGTTTCATTTTGAGAAAGAGGGAAGGCAATGTAAGGGTGCCTTAAGGAAGCCTAAGGGGAGGTAGCATTGCAAGTCACAGTATGGCACTGGTGGCTTTACTGGGACAAAGTAACTCTGGCAAACTGAAACTGCTGAGGATAGCAAGGGTTTGACTAACACTAGTTCTGATAATACTGATGGCAAGGGAAGAAAGGAGTGGGGCTATGGACCAGGCTTTGCTGAAGAACAGATTTGGAGGTGCTGTAAAGCTATATCTTTTCCCACGGGGCTGCTCTCAGCCTGAAGCACCCAGAACCTTGCTGAGCCAGCTCCTGCAGTCCCCAGGGCAAGTACAGAGGGCTCAGCAGGCTCTGTGGCCCTGAGGAGCCAGTGCCAACCAGCACACAGCAGGAGCAGCCCGAGGCTGCCCCATTCAATCCTGGAGCTCCGGGCTCCTTGAGCAATCTCCATCTTCAGAGGGCACCGCTCTGATGCTTCCAGTTGCTTGTGCTGCAGGGTGGTGCCTGAGCCAGGCTCCACTTTCCCTCCTCAGCCTTCCTCAGGCACAGCTGACAGCCTGGGGAATGGCCTCAGGAGAGCAGGAGGGAGGGGTGCAGTGGCATCTATGCAAATCCTCGGCTGCTTTGGGCTCCTCTGTTCCAACCCAAGCTGGGGAGGCTTCGTGGGTCGTTCCATTTGTTTAAACATGCTGCTTGTATTTTCTGCAGGCAGGCAGTGTCCCAAATTATCATCCAGCATGGACTCTTTAATACCATGAATTTGAGGGTTAACTTTGATATGAGCTGCATAAGCAAAGAGCAAGAGCTGCTTCATTCCTGGGAGGCTTGGGGGTGGATACTGGTGGGGGTATGTAGTTAATTTTTGAACTCTCTTACTGCCATCAAAAGTTAAAAGCTGTTCCCAAACTGCCAATGACATCTACCACCTAAAACTAGGTGGTTAAATCCCAACCCATCAGTGTGGTGGTTCAGGAGCACTGCTCAAGCCGTGCTGTGACACCCAAGCATGCTTGAAATTCACCTCACAAACATGCTGTTGTGTTCCTGATTCACTGCCACCCATCTAAAGAGTCAGCAAGTGACTGTGGGTGCAGTGAAAGCTGGGCTCTGTCCGAATTAGCATTCCAAAATGTGTGAGGTATTGCCCAATTAATATACTCTGCATTACCCAAGACCGTGAACAGCTTCTTTTGTGAAGACCAAAGTTGTCTTTATAAAGAAATAATACAAAGATGTGTTTAAATATGCATGGAATGTGTACTGTTACTTTAAACACTAAAAAAGCCTTGTTATCTGGGAGACCAAGGACAGCTGTTTTATTGTATTGAGTTTTAAAACATCTTTCAAACTTTTCCACTGGGTGCAAGTCTAGAAGGAGAATGTTCTCTTAGGGCTGAATCACATCAAGTTGTAAAGCAGTATTCTATTGGCAGTGCAGAGGGTAAGATGAAAAGAGGAGAGTTGTCCACCCAGTAATGAGACAGGTTTTAAATGCAGAAATTAGGGGTTTACATGGTGTCTGTTCCCTTCTGCAGTTTGGGTAGGGGGTTGTTTGG
The DNA here is from genome assembly GCA_013401135.1 of Cettia cetti. Lineage (NCBI taxonomy): Eukaryota > Metazoa > Chordata > Aves > Passeriformes > Sylviidae > Cettia > Cettia cetti. Next base: position 23,918 of record VZUI01039845.1, read on the forward strand.
TTAGTTTATTTTTCGTTGGTTTTGTTTTTGATTTTTTTAAACCCACTGGAGAATCATTCCTGGCTTTTTTTCACTGCCATGGGGGATGTGCTTTGCCTCTAGAATGTGTGTGATTGTGCCCACTTAATTGTCTTTAGAGGGTGGGATTGATAAAGCAGCACCCAGACTGCAGTGCCGGTAGCTGGCCTCTGGCTTGTGCAGGGACACCTGATGGAGCCAATCTCAGATATCCTGTGGTGCACAGATCTGGTTTCTTGTGAGGCTTCTCGGTGCCCAGCCCTTGGCTCTGCTTCTCCTGCCTTACAACTTTTCTATCAGTGAAACCCCACTGATAGATTATGAGAATTTCAATTTGCTGCTTAATTTTATGGTGATATCAAGGTAAGGAGACTCAGGCCATGCATTATGAGGGTGGTTTTACGAGAGCAGTGATCAGACTGTTGAGTCATTACATCTACTTTACACTTTGGATTTTAATTGCTTTATGGAGCTCGTTAATTTTTGTTTCGTTTGCTTATAACTTACGAGAGGTAGTTGTCTTTATCAAAAACCTCACCAGCTCTTACATAACTACTTCTCTATGGTACCACAGTTCTTAGAAGCACGCAGGCAGGATTTTATCCCAAGTGGCTATTACATTGTGGCTTCAGAAAGACCATTGTGTTTTATTTTGGCTTGTTCCTCTCTCAGTTGTTAGGAATAGATATAACATTCAGAACAGTGTGAGTAATAATCAAAACTTCTTAAATATCAACTAATGTGGGAGATAAAACTATCCAGGTGACATATTTATAAGTGCAAGCAGTAGTAAAGCCATATGAGAAGTGATTATCTCCACATTTTTTAAATCATTTGTTGAGATGTATGTTGCTGTTTGTTTAAAACACCCTTAGGACAAAGCTCCTGGGAATACCAGTTAGAATGTTGTATGCAAGTCTCTCTGCGCAGGGGCTTTCATGGGCAGCTGTTCTTTGACCTTGCCCTACATGAGGAGTTTCAAGCTCTCATTTCTGGATTACCAACCATCCTCTCTCAGTATCACACATTCACCTTAGCTTTCTCAAAACGCAATGGCAAATCAGATTGCATTAACAGAAAGTGCCGTGGCCTAGAAAACAGCTTTTACTGCTGACAGGATGGGCTGATGAAATCTGGGCTGGTAAGGTATTCTATTTTTGTCTGTGAAAAGTAGCATTTTCTGAAGGTTTGCTGAATGCAGTAATGTGATTTCATGTTCTTCTTTGTTAGTTATCTCTAGCTGCTGGTGATGGTAATGGATGTTGTTAAGGTTCAACATTTAATCAGCTAAGGTATGTGTCTGTCTGCTTTTCTTTCTCGAAATTTGCAAGGATTGTTATCAGCTCCGTGTATTTTCTAGGAAGTCAAAAGCAGCTCAAAGAAGATGAACAGAGGTCTGCTAAATCTATTTGAGAAGCCCATGAGTACAAATGAATTATTATGTGAAAAGAATTCAGTCTTCCCACTGACTTAAGAGGTGCTTGCAGTAACTGTTGGCTTGCACTGTTTTCTTCCAACCTTGCCATGACCATTTGGGGAGCTCTGATTGAGACTAATTCCCACAATCTCTAGGTTTTATTCCCTTTTGAGGCTGGAATATTTGGATGTCTGTTCAGAAATAGAACAGACAGTTTACTTTCTTATTAATTTTTTCTCAATTAGCATATCAAGTGCTTTTTTTCTTGGTTTTTTTTGGTTTTTTTTTGTTTTTTTGTTTTGTTTTTTTGTTTTGTTTTTTTGTTTGTTTGTTTTGTTTTGTTTTTATGTTTGTTTTTTTGGGTTTTTTTTGTTTGTTTGTTTGTTTTTGGGTTTTTTGTTGTTTTTTTTTTCTTTTTCTTGCTTTTTTTTTCTGAAGGCCACAACCTCTTGTCCCAATCCGGGCAGGTGAAATTTCACAAGCACTTTATCACGGCTCATACCTCAAGCATCCGGACACGCCTTTCTGATTGTCATTCATATCCGCCTGCCATTGCCTCTGGCATTTGCTGAGGTCATGTTTCTGTGTGATTTACTGCAAAACATTTTGTTTAACGCGTCACTAACACACACTGGCGGGGAAGTCCCCCTAAAGAAGTTGAACTAATGATAGATTTCATCTTTGCTTTCTTCAGGTAAATGCTAAAAAAATCAATCTGTTGGTATCCGTGTTTTAGACTTTGCACTTAGGGGGAATTCTTAACTTGGAAGCTCTGACCCTGAATTTGTGAGTGCTTTGAATTGCAAATGCTCTTTGTCGTGGGCTCTGTGTGTAACAAGGCGGAGGAGCTCTGAGGGCAGCCCTGTGCTCCCCAGTTGCAGAATTTCCAGTGCAATTAGATTATGAGTCAGCAGCAGCTCTGTGAGTGTTCAGGTAACCTCTGAGGTGTCTGGATGCTGAGGCTGCTTCTTGACAGCATTTCTGGGAAACCTTTTAATATACCAGAGCAGCTGCTCTGTCTCTTCTGGCCTTGGCTTCTTTGGTGCATGCCTGAATAAAGTCACTAAGTGTTTGCAATACCAAAATTCTCTTCATGCTGCCAAAAGTGATTCATATGGGTCTTATAAAAGATTGCTTATCTTCCATGATGAATTGGGTACAACTGCAAAAATAGCTCGAAGTGTCACATTCACAAAACATAAGCAAATGCATAAGAATAAAATATAGCAAAAACCCCATCTCCTCTCTTCCCCCAGTTAGCTGGTGATCTCATGTATTTGGGGCTCTGCCTGGCACGGTGCAGATTTACTGATCCATTAGTGGCTGCTGTTTGGCTGCACCTTCACATAGGAAAAATACGTCTAGAAAATAAACTTGGCACATCAGACATGCCATAACTAATTCATTGCAGCCAGCACATTTCCTCCTGTTCTGCTTAACTGCCTCAAGTTTTGATTATGTACAAATTTAATGGTTTGGTTCTGCTAGAAAATCTGGGGTTTGTTTATTTAAATTTATATTTCTTAATGAATGCATGCAAGAGAAAGCGCTAAGCAATTACAAGTGAGGAACATGGAAAACTACTATGCTGAGCTGAGCACTACTTTTTGAAAGTACAGGCTCTCCTATGGTTTTTTAATAGTCTAATAAAAATTTAGGTAAACGAGTGACAAAGTGCTTGCAAATTCAAGCCGATGGTGGTCCCTGAAGGACTCCTTGCTGGAGCAACATAACAGATCCTCTGGGAGCTCATTTTGGTGGTTAAAAGCAGAGTGCAAGTAACCCTTCTGTGGGGTGGGCACAGGGGAAAAGGCTCTGATGGCCATAGGTGGATGCTGGGGCTGCTCTAGAGGGTTATCCCTCTGTAGTTGTAAGGTGTCTCACTGTATGAAACTTGACAGCCAGAGGAACACCAGGAAGACAATGAAGTTTTGCAAGGTTTTTTGTTTTTTTTTTTCTATTTCAGGAAGACTCTACTGGTAATTGACAGAGGCAGAGAGAAAAAGGGGCAAAACAAATCCATATCTGCCTCAGGTCTTCTGTCTTGGCTGAAGGTTACTCTGTGTGATTTTGAGATTTCTTGAAAAGTGAGAAATACATGGTTAAATCAGATTGTCTTGCATACCCAAGCGAATTTAACTTCTGTAAGATCACTGTGTCGACAGTATTTTAAAACCTCACTCTGCTAAGCTATCTTAGCTACAACTGGGATGTTGGTGATAGCATTTTGTTAATTGTTGAGGCAAAATTAAGCCTTGATATGGTTTAGTGAAAGCAGATAAAGTAGTGCTCATAAGAACTCTGAGCTGATAGCTTATCACATCAGGAAGAGCGCGAGGTGATCGGGGCGGACGTGAGTCACGCGTCAGCTCCAGCCTTGCCACCAGATTTCTCTGCTGGAGTAAGTTTTAGTGGCCTGGACTGGAGTCAGTGGTGCTTTTGGCCATTTCTAAATAGCTCTATGGTTACCACAATTAATTCCTTTATTACCTTGCACTAATTTATGTATCACAGAGATATTTGAATAAATAACTCTATCATGACAACCATGGGGATCTCTGAGCCAAAATGGAATGTTATTGAGTTTGTTTGCCAGTAGTTTGCTGGAGACAGATGCTTTTCCAGATTAAGAAGCAAAACTGTGTTTGTTTTGTCACTTTCTCTGATTAGCAGCTGTATGGCATCCAGCAGGAATTTGAAGGGAAGCTTTCCTTCTTGTGTATCCCGTTGCTGGAGTGAAGGCACTGTGGGCTGGGCTGTGTCCTGACCTGTACCCCAGCCTGGGGACTGTGTGTGCCCTCTCTGGGTGCCTGCTCTGGTGGCCAGGGCTGCAGGAGGCTTGGGGCAATGTGACAAAGCCCCACTGGGAATGGCTCATGCTGGGGATGGGGTTGGCATCCTGGGACGTCTACAGAGAGACGGAAGAAAACCCTTCATCAGCACTGGCTGACTGTAACCCAGTCACCTGAGAAGTCTTCATTTGCTTTAGCAGTTGGCTCAGTTGTGGGCTTATTCCTCATGCTGGAGCTGGTGTTGAAACCCTGTTACCATGCCATGGTTTGTGCCTCCCGCAGTGCCGAGTGTGAGCTCCAGCTCTGCTCTCCACAGGAGCAGCAGGCACGTCCACCAGGTCAGCTTTCAGACGCTGTGGCTTTGCTCTGGTACAGGTGGATTCATGCTCTGGATGCGTCCCCTGGAGCAAGTCAGAGGGCCCTGCCATCCTCCTGTAATTCATCATTTCTACTGCTCTCTGGTGTGTCTGCTGAGAGCCTCTCTGGATCTGCCTGGCAAAGACAAAGCTGGGAGAGAAGAGACCTATCTCAACTATTTTTGGTCATGCCTGACATCAGCTTCTTTTCCCCAGGACTTTATTTAATTTACCTTCTCATAAAAAGGGAGATTTTCTGCAGGACCCTTGAAGAGTTCTTAAAGCATTCATTAAATGTCTGCCTCTATAAAACCCCCTGCTTTAAAGTTTTACCAGGTGATATGCCCATTGCACAACTGGGCCAAATCCTGTACTCCTGGAGCAGCAGCTGTGTTGTAAATCTCCAGGTTGCCTGGACCTGCATGATGGATAGGCAGAGCTCTGATTTAAAGATACCATACATCTTATGAATTCAGGATAGTAAAGGATTTAAAAGCTGAGTCCTGCTCAAATTGTAATTCTTCTTACCCAGAACCCCCAGCAGCCACTCGTAAAACTGGTCTCTCTTTGGCTGTTCTTTTTCTGAGCCTCTTGCTTGCTGGGGCTGTGACAGCAGGTCCTCCAAACCAGCCTCTGTACATCAAGTGCCTTCCCCTCACTCTGCAGGGATGTGTGAGGATGAAAAGAGGCACTGAGTGCAGGCTTGGGGGAGACATCTGCTCCCTGCAGAGCAAGTGCTGATGAACCAGAGTGGTGGAAAGCATTCTGAGTGCACCTGAATGGGGTCAGCAGCGAGAGCTGCTTTCCTTCCTCTGGATTGGTGCAGTGCCACTCCTGGCGTGTCCTTCAGAACACACAACTTGACAGGGGTTCTGCTGTGCTGATGTTTCTGTTGGTGACCTAACAGACTCTGCTTCAGAGCTATTTTCTCCTGAGGTAATTCCCTGTCTTGCTTTTATTTATGGGTGATAAAAGACTATCACAGATAAATAGGCATGTTCTCACTTGACTTGATAATTTACATGGCATTGCTAAAGGTGATTTACAATTTATACATGGAAAAGATTTGCTGATCTCATTAATAACTTTCCAAACATCTAGATAAACACGCTATTGCTCTGAATCAAATGAGCATGAAACAGCCAAGGTATTCACCTGCAAGGGCTTCTGGCACTCTGCTCTTTCCCAGACAACAGAAGTTTGACAAAAGAATGCGGGAACTGCCAAAACGCCTTTCTCCTCACAACCAACCAGATCACCCTAAGGTGGGAGATTTCAGCTATTCTTGCTAAATTATTCTTCTCTATTGAAAGGCTTGTTGGCAGAAGATTCCCAGCTCTTAGATTTTTAAATATGGGCTGTATTTCACATCTCTGAGACTGCAGCCCGTGCAGGCATTTTGCTGCATCCTCTTGAATGTCCTGCCAAAGATGGAGATGCAAAAGAGGGGGTAAACAATCTCTACAAGCTTCCTCCATCCAGGCTGTAAAAAGAGAGTTGAGACAGCCCTGCGTATTCCCTGCTGAGCAAGGTTATTGCCATGATTTGTTTCATCAGAAATAATCACCTCCTCTTGTTTTATGGGCATCTTGTTATCTAGAGATCTCCAAGTGCTCTATTGCTTAATTAAACCTCACAACAGCTTTTAGGTGTATCTATTGTGAATCTTATTGCCACTTGCTAAGTGGATAAACTGAGGCAGGGATATTGAAGCATACATTCTAGGTGTCTGTGTAGTTACACTCTTCAATTTAGGGAGCCCAAGGAACAGCCCTGCTTTCTCTTCCTCTGCTCCCTGCTTCTCTCATGCCATTAACTTCTGTGAGAGGGTTATCCATAACATGGGAATCTCCCATGGTCTGTAGAGAGATGAGCTGGAAGTTAGTGAGCAGGTGAGGCCAGACCAGCTAGGAGGAAAATGAATGATTTTTCCTCTCTAAGGCAGTGATACACACTGTTACGTCCATGAATGCCAGAGGCAGGTCAGGCAGGCTGTTCTCAGCCTCTGTGGCAGAGCCAGGAATTACACCTGTCTTGGTCTCCCACGTAGGTGTGAGATTGCACCTCGTTGTGAAGCTTCAGGCTGTAAGGGAGAACAAGTGTGGACAAATAGCTTCCAGATGGCTCCAGGCATATTTGGGGGTTTGTAGGTTAGCCCAGTGAGGGGCAAATCGCCTTCCCTGGAGATGCTCAGAAGTGGTCTGGGCATAATCCTGGGTAATGTGCTCTACAGAACCCTACTTGAGCAGAGAGCTTGGAGTAGAGAACCTCCACTGGTTGCTTCCAACCTTACCCATTCTGTGAAACTTCAGCTCGATTTTTACATCTAGGAGAGGGGGGGAAAAAAAGGCATCTAGGAAAATTCTGGGTGGTTTGAGTCTTCCTCTTCCTCCTTCAGAATCTCTTTGGTATCGAGTGCCATGTTTAAACAAAGGTGCATCTCCCTCAAGTCCAACTCTTCTGAAAAGGTGGGATCTATGTAGAATAGAGAAACATGCAGCTTGAGCAGATTTAGAGAGAAAAGGACGAACAATTGAGCTGCTGCTTTCCTCTTGCTGAAGTTGAGCTTTGTGCTAAATTTTGCATTGGTAATGAGCTAAAAGTGCTCATGTACTCCAAATAGCAAAGGGCAAAGAAGAGAGAAGCAACTCATCAATGTATGACCCTCTCTAAAGTGTGTGGGTAATCAAGTGTGAAGTACTTAATGGATCATGATTTGCATGCCACTATTTTGATTGATGTACTACTTTGTAGAGGTTTGATAGTTTTTTTACAGTGGTGTTGATGGGAGTCTCTCAGCAGCAAAGGTATTTAAAAGATGTGTAGATATGGCACCTAGGGACATGGTTTGGTGGTGGACTTGGCAGTGCAGTTGAACTCCGATTTTTTCCCTAACTAAATGACTCTGTAAGCACCTCTTCTATTTTCTTTAGTGCTGGGGAGAGCCAAAGCAGTGGTTTTTTGAAGTCATTGTGTTCCCAGCATCTTTGTTAAACAGTCAAAAATAGTGCAGAGTTGTTATCTTGCATAGACCCGGATCTCACCAGAACTGTCTATATTTAGGAATCTTCCAAAACCTTTGTGTTAAGCAATTCTCTGGGGAGACCAAAATAGCTTGTTGTTGTTGTTGTTGTTTATATATAATGTTGTACAGCCATCTAGAGAGGATGTGATGATTAAACCATATTAAGACATCTTGCTATAGCTCTGGAGATAGGAGGTTTAATTGTGTTCCAGGCTGCTCACAGTTAAAGCAAGAATAAAAAAAGCGCAGAAAAACACTGTAGTTTTTAGTTTGCTGGCATGACGTGGCTCCATCACACTCATGATACAAGTTCAAACAGTAGCAGAAAACATTACAGCTATGCTGGGTTCTGCTGCCGACTGAAATTCCACTTGCACAAAAGAGACAGCATTAAGGGATTTAAGTGCAGGATCAATCCTCAAATTCTTAACAATAGACAATTTGTTAAGGGGTATTAATGCAATAATTATTTCAGTCAACTTGCAATGTCTCATTAGCCTGTATAAAATACAAGCACTTTTAAAATAATTGGGAATAACGTGTTAGATGCTCTATAAAACATTACGAGTCCAGTCTTTGCGAAGTCCAGGACCCTGAGCTGATGCTTGTCTTAGGAGCAAATAGACATTTTAAGCAGTAATGTTAGAGCTCTGTGTTGGGCCTTTCTTAAGGGGCTCAAGCTGCTACTGTGCTCTGTCATAGGCTTATCTAACTTTGGTGGTTTAATTGCCTTTCTACAGAGCTGTTAAGATTTAGGAGATGAGAGATAATCCCAGCTGGCTGGACACTGCTTTTGAGATACAGATCTCTGTTCTCATCAGTGCTTTTACACCACTGGGGAGAGAAGCTTGTAAGCAGGTCTCCTGACAAGAGGATTAGGGCTTGTTAATGTGGAGATTCAGGCCAATTAATCAGCTTTCACTGGAGTATATCATAAAACTTCAGTAGGGATTTTTTTTTCCTGTAAAATGCAGTTGCTAAAGAACAAAAATTGCGATTTTTCTCTTTTTTTACTTAAAAAACCCACCTTATTATCTTAGGTTTGCTTGAAAATCCGTCAATTTTGTTATTCTCCTTGTGCTGCTTCTGTTCAAGGGAATCCATCAACTTGTTTTTCTAATTGAGTAATTATTTGAAACTGATTAGTTGACTCATCCCTTAAATCTCACAGCTTGTATAAAGGTGATTAAACTTGCAAAGTTAGATGAAGTCTGTGGTAGAGCAGAGTGACAGCCTGAGCACTCTGCAGAGAAGAACATCTGAGCACTTGGCTCGGGCAGCAGTGTTTTAAAGATGCCCTTAGCACTTGGGTCAGTGTGCTGGCAGTGTTGGTGCTCTGCTCCCAAAAAGGACACGGCTGCTCCAGCCCTGCTTCTGAGCAGAGGGAGCTTTATCATACCAGGGCATCTCTTTATTGTTTAAATACTTCTTAAAAGTATTTAAACAGTGACCTGCCAAGTCCCCAGTTCAGCAGCACATTCCTCTTCGTTAAAGCACTTAAAGGTGAAGTTGTGTGTGCTTTTAGTGCAGCGCTGCCTGGAAGGCAGGGACATGTGTCCCCAAGGCTTCCTGCTGGTGGCCGTCGACTGCTTCGCTTGCCACTGCCAGTCCTAGCAAATATCTTCCTGCAGAGAGCAGAGCAGGTTGGGATTTCCACTCCTCGTGGAAAGTGCCGACTTCTCACTGAAAAAGGTTTATTTGTTTTTGGTTGTTTTTTTTTTTTTTTTGGTGGCTATTTTTAGTCACAAATTTTTTTCACCTAGTCCTTGAATTTTTAGCTTTCTGTTTTTATTTTAATGTCAGACAAAACCCCAATGCAGCAAGTGTTCTGATTTTCCTTGGTGAGATTTTCCAGCTGTTCTCCTCTCTGGTGCAGGGCTGGAAGCTTTGTATGCTGGCAGGGTTGACAGAGCTAATGTGAGATCAGGGCACTGTCAAAGACCAGGAGTGAACATGATGTGGGGAATGTAAAGCTTATCCCAAACACTTGCCCACAACTACCACACCTGTAACAGAGAAGAGGGTTGCATAGATAAGCTGTTATTGTTATTAATACATAGAAATGTGAGATTTTCAAATTAGTGTATTTTTAAGAAGAGTTCTCTTTTAGCAGTTGTGATCTATCAGCTGTGTGGCAAAGTTCAGAATAATTCTTAATGATTTTTAAGAATAAAAGCTAATTTTTCATTTTTTGACTTTTCTATGTGTGTACCTATTAAACTTATATATGAATTAGATATGTATTTAGATTTTGGTTTATAATTTTGACTATCTAGTTTCTTTAGAAAAAGAGGATGATGAAAAGGAAAAAAAAAGGGGATGATCAGGGAAATCTGATGAAGCAGATTTAAGCTTTTGAAATTATTGTGTTATCAGCATAATTATATTTCTTTTGCATGAGGTACAAGTTGATCTGTAATATTTCTATAGAAGACAAGCAAAGCATTTCTCTGTGTAGAACACAGGAGAATTGATGCTGCTTAGTAGTGACACTCCACACCCACAAACTGTCCCTGCAGAGAGGATCTGGCAGTGTGGCCCTGCCAGTGGTGCTGTGGGTCTGTGCCCACAGTGTGCAGTGCCCAAGGGCACGGCAGAAATATCTGGCAATTGGCTCTGAAGGCTGTGCAAAGAAAATGATGCCCAGGTGAAAAGCACCTCCTTGGGTGGGATTAATAGGCCATGCTGGTTCTTTTATCATACACCTGGGAGTTTTCTTAGTGGCTTTAGCTCTCTCTTGAACAGATTGCTGCGTCAGATGTCCTGTCCTGTTGTGCTTGTGCTCTTTGCTGAGCTGGAGACTTCATTTTTTGTGGTTTATTTCCCTGGATTTCATGTATATTAAAAAAAAAATAATTAAAGCTCTGGAATTTAGGTCAGAAGATTCCAGCTTGTTCAGGAATTTTATCAGGAGGGCAGTGAAGAACCCCACATGGACTGTTGGGTTTTAAAGGACAAGTTGCTGCAAGCACATGCACAGCAGCTGCAGAAAGTAAAGAGGGTATTGCAGGAGGCTGAGGTGGATGGGCAGGGAGCCCTTGGCATGGCTCAGACACACAAGAGAAGCATCCAGGAGGATTCTGCAGTCTAGCCATTGCCTGAGGATGCAGAGGAGGTGTAAGGAAAGCCAAAGCTTGGCTGGAGTTGGTCTGGTGTGGGATATGGAGGACATCAAGGACACCTGCTCCTGCAGACACAATAAGGAGGGCTGAGGAAAACAGTCCCAGTGCTCAGTAGGGGAGGAGACCTGGTGACCAAGGACATGGCAGAGGTACTGAATGCCTTTTTGCCTTGGCTTTCACTGGCAGTGTTGGCTGCTGTGCAAGTGAAGTGTTAGAGGAGAGGACTGTGTACAGAGGAACTAAAGTGAAGTGGACCTGGTGGGAAATGCCTGATGGTGCAGAAGGATTTGGCTGATGTCAGTGCACTGCCAACCCCTGCTGTCTTTGACAGGCTGTGGCAATGGGCACCTTGCAGTTAGCAGTGAGTGCCTCATCCCTTTCCCTCCTGAGGATTCCATAAGAGACCTTGGATGGTGATGTGATTTGTTTCCACACCAAAGATTTTTCTAGCTCCTGACTTCTTTTAACTTCCTAAACTGAAGTGGGCAATTGACTTTCTAGTCTCCTATGAGCCAAATAAAAATCTGGCTGCCTATCAACAAGGTGATCATCATGTCTCCATGGATGCACATCAGGCAAGGTACTCTCAGGTTTGCCAAAGATGTTTGAGTCCTGCTGTGACTGGCATCGTGGCATCAGTCCCCTTAAATCAGCCTTAAATCAGCAAACCACAGCTGACCTGTAACTAAAAAAGCTATACTGGAAAAAAAAACCAAAGAAAACCAAAGGGTTTTTTTTTTTGTTTTGTTTTGGTTTTTTTGTTTTTTGGTTTTTTTTTTTGTTGTTGTTGTTTTGTTGGTTTTTTGTTTTGTTTTGTTTTAATGGTTGTTTAGATTGGGTGTGTGAAAAGTTCCTCCACTTGGTTTGTGCTGCAGCTTTGCAAAGGAGGTCTGAGTGCTTAACCTGCCAAGGTAGCTGCATGTACAGGTCTAGTGGCTTGGATACTCAGGGTCTGGATTTCAAATCATGCTACATTTATGTTCCAAGGTCCCTTTATTTCTGTTTTGAACTTCCTGAGGTTTTACCCAATCATGGAGTAAAAGTGCTCTGCAGTCAAACAGTCTAGACTCTTCCCCAGTGGGATTTTGTTTGTGTTTCCTTGTGTCACTCATGCATCAAAAATACATGCTTTGTGTGTAGAAATACTGGTTTTCTCATCTGAGATATGAGTTAAAGATTGGGAGCTCCTTTTTATGTGTAGCAATAGTACAATCATTATTAACAGGAGGCAAAGATCTTACAATGTGAACATCAAAGGATTCTGACGTTATTTGGAAAGAGCATTTGGTACATCACATCACATCATATTCTACAACTTGACTTTTAAGAAATGCTCAAGAGAAAGCTTTTTTCCCCCTCCTGCTTGGCTTCTAAGGATCTTTATTTATCACCCTCAGGGGCATTACAGTGAGTAATTAGATTGGACCAGGAGAACGACTTAATTTTACAAGAAACTCATTAATTCATCCTATTTTAAATCTTCTCATTTCACCCAAAACCCAATTATGCTTCTAGTGGCAATGATCTGGAAAGGCATTGTCTGGTAGGTATGGGGGGGCCACTGGGACTGCTGGGGTATTCATGTCTGGGAGACAAGGGTGGCTCCCTTTCTTTGACTTTTAGGTCAAAAGACCTAGTTGCTGGGACAGCTTGACAATTAGAAAACCCTGATGAGCATTTGGAAGTAAAACAGCTGTACAATAACGGAGGGGTTCATGGTGCGGGGCAGAAAGCTCATCAAAAGAGACTATCCAAACAATTGAGTTCTATAATTAACACACAAAAATCTGTTCAGAAATGGTAATAACAGTAAAAGAAAACTGAGAAGATGCTGCCTTCTTATGTGGCAGATGTAGTTTTGTTCCTATGAGAGAGAGAAAATCCATCCTCTTAAAGACTAAGAACAACATTCAAGGGGAAAAGTAGAAGTAACTTTTTGTTCCTAAGGATGCAGTTAAAACGTGAGCTCAAAATATTTCCAGAGAGAAGAGGTGTAGAAAAAGTAACCAGTGATGAAACACATCAAATGTGCTATCAAAGTATTTTTTCAAGTTTTAAACACAAATTTCTTTTCTCACATAAATGTATAAACGTGACATTGAAGTATCTCTCACTAAATTATTTGCCTTGTCCTTCATTTCACCAAGAGTACTATTTCAGAGTCTTTATTTAAAGTTGGCTATAATCATTGACTTAAAAGTAGTTTTCCCTCTTCTGTTGTCCGCAGAGAGAGATTTGATTCAAAATTGCTTCTCAAGGAATTTTGAAGTTTCCTTGAGTATGTAGCTAACATATTTTTCTGCTTCAAAAAATGGGAACTGGAATGCATAGCTTCTGACAACTGGGCTGAGTCCCCAGCTTTTAGCAGCATGGCTCACTTGCCTGTGATAATCAGTGTTCTTGGGGGTACAGAGGTCCCTGTTGGGTGCAGCAGGAGCGTGGTTTGTTGTGCTCCTGTCCTGCCTGGGGGCCCTTTCCTTGTGGGGCTTTTGTGGAGAGCTCAGCCTTTGGCACAGGGACCTCATGGCCAGTGCTGCTGGCCTGTGCAGGATTGCATCCCACTGGGCTTTTGTGAATAAGCACTTCAGAACATCTCTGTCACATTTGCTTCTAATATCAGTTTATTGACTTAACTAGATTTACTGGAGCAAAACCACGTTTCTGTGCTTGTTTTTCTCCCTATTCACTTTATTAGGTCCTAATCAGAAATCAGTATTTTCTTGGTTACAAGTCCTTCTCTTCAGCAGAGGCTGAGGATTCAAGCAGGATTTCTCCTGGCCTTGGTCCCTGGTGTCCAGGGCTGCTGCCAGAGCTCCTGCCCAGCAGTTTTCAGCTCGGGGCTGGCCCCATCCCATCACTGCTCAGATCCCAGCCAGGCTCAGGGGTGTCCCCATCCCTGCTCAGCCTCCAGGCACTGCCAGAGCCTCTGCCTGGAGCTCCCTCAGATGTTTTTAAGATATGCACTGCATTTTTAATGGTTTAGGAACTTGTCAGCAAAGAGGTTGGGATGATTTTTTTTATCCAACCCATTGCGAACATTACCGAATTTTTAATGTTTTTAAAAGGATTATTAGATATGTCAAGCCTTTTCCAAACTCAGATGGAAAGAATTATTGCCATTTCCACAGGGATAAAGGAATAATTTAAGAGCAAGTACTGTTGTTTTTTTTTTTTAACAACTGTAAATTTGAAAGAATTATTTTCTTAAATATTTCCCCCACCCCCAAATAAAAAACTCCAACAACATAGTTTATTTAAAAATAGTTTAAACCAAGTTAATACATGTATTTTGTAGTTGTGTTTAAAAATAATGTGATTAGAGCCCCACCCATTATGAGATGAGGTTTTAAATTCTGAAATTGCTGTCTGAAATTTTCTAGTAGAAAATTCAGCATTTGGAGAGACCAAGCAAGCAGACTTTGCAGCCCACACACGTATTCTTTCCCTTTTTTTTTTTTTTTTGAGGAGACTTTAAATCTGAAAATCAGATTTTAATGTGAAAATGGAGCTGGAAAAACAGCTTGAGAAAATTTACATCTAGATTTGACTGAAGTTCCATAATTTTTCAGAACAATTTTTGCAGTTTTGACTTGTATCATTCTGATATATTTGGAAAAAAGAAGGGAAAAGGCATGTAATAATGCCCAGCAATGTTTGCCGTAACTTGTCTTGCTTTAAGAAAAATAGATTTTAACATTATAACTCAAAGACATCAGTATGATTATTTCAAGCTGATGTCCCTTTAAATTAATGTGATTTGTTCTGAAGAAAACCTGTGAACTGAAAATATTTTTGCTTGAGAATTTCCCTTGAATGTGGTGCAGTGGGTTGTAACCGTGTTACACTTATGGGTGACCTGAATGTGAGAAAAGGTTTTTCTCCTTCAAAAAAGAAAAAAAAGAAACCTAACAGAAAGAACTAATTAAGGCAAAGCTAAGAAATGGAACTCAAAGTTTGCATTGCACATGTGAACTAATCTTTTTACAAAGGCATCTTTCGAAAACTGTGTAAGAACCCCATTCATGCTGGGTCTCACCCAGCAAATCCGTCCTAGAAAAGCAGCTGCGTGAAGATTTGTCATGAGCAAGCAATAAAGACTTTCAGGGAATGAGTTCTGTACAGGCTTCTTGTTTGCCTACTAAATCATTACCCTTCAAAAAAAAAAAAAATCCATCCCTAGCTGTAGTAGGTGTGCCAGCAGCGCTTCATGCTAAGAACAGCTCTTACAGGATTAGGTTTGAGGTTTTAAGTGGCAGTACCATGGAGCTCTTGGGGGCAAAGAACTCCTGGTTTAATGCAGCACCTTCTCTAATGCCCTTTTATGTCTGTTACGAAATCTGGTGAATCTCCGAGCGCACTAAAATGAAGAGAACTGTCTTTAGGAGTAGTTGATTTTTGAAGCAAAATGGCTGTGTGTGCTTTAGGAGCAGCCACTGTGGTTGGAGAGCTTTCTTCAGGTCTTGAAATATTAATGATCTTGGCTTAATATAGTAGAAAACAAAATACAGTGCATGAAACGAGGGGGGAAAAAAAAATCCTTGAGTTACAGTGTTGACCTTGCAGTACCCACTGAATATGTCTATTCCCTTTTAAACCATGGAGTATGAAAAGACAGGGAGGAATGGTCACAAAAATCTTTACCTGTAACTTTTTTTTTTTTGTCTTTCTAGAAGCATGTTAGAGCCCAGACAGGATTTTCAGCCTTGAGGCAGATTGTTGGATAGATCAGTATTTTAATACCCCAAATATGCTAAAGATGGCTCACTGTTTAATGATTTCTGTGGATTGTGATGCTCACATTAAGAGTAATATTTGAGTTTACATGTTTAGTTTTTAAAACCATGAATAATAGAATTCTGTGGATAAAAGCAGTCAGCTTGGTTTTCTCTTTTGCTCTGTTTTTCAATGCCTTGTCTTTGTATATGGCAGTGAGAGCCTTCCTGTGGCTGTCTGTCCTGGTCTTATACAGATTTAGGCATATTTCTCATATCTGCTACTTGACTGCTGCTGTTGTTAAAGCCAGGACATATAGCAGCTTCTCACCAGATAGTGCAAATAAAAAAAAAAAAAAAAAAAAAAAAAAAGG
>VZUI01039846.1:0-89976 GCA_013401135.1 Cettia cetti
TCCTCTCCTCTCCTCTCCTCTCCTCTCCTCTCCTCTCCTCCTTCCTTTTCCTTTTCCTTTTTTCATTCTGAGATCACTTTTGTAATTCCATTTCTTTTTTTGTTACTTTTTAGAGGAAGGGAGCAAAGTAGGGGAATCATGATGACCAGTTTAGCAGTTTTATAAATAAATGGAAACTTCGGTATCAGAGTTACACTTTGCTATTTAAATAGAATGTGAAATGTTGAGGGCAGATTTGAAATTTGTAATTTTCCTGGAGGTGGAAATAAATAACTGTATTCATGGTGCATATCTTCTATTAAGAAGTTGATGTTTCAACCATGAAAATAATAAAGGTGCTAGCAAAAGGATATGCCATGTCACATCTAACTAATTCACATACTACAACAGTTATGCTACTGATACACCATTTCCACACTCCATCCATTTATATGGATGTTGGCATACAGGCCTGTGTGCTTGAATGAGGCAGTGATTTTCTTCATTCAAGTTTTTTTCACCCAAATTTTGAGTGTTACAAAGTAGAGAAAATGTAAGTTTGTTCTTCTTTGTCTACAAGGAAGTATAAAACAGAGATGCAGACTTGTAGACAGGAGTACAGTGTTAATGGGAATATTGTCCTCAGAGAGGCTCCTTCACTAGAAGAAGAAGACTCCTTGTTCAAGCTAGTCAGGAAAAATTTTAATCATCAGGAGAGCTATTTAAAGCACACAGTGCATAGCATAGTTCATGTGATAGTAAACTTTCTGCTGCATATGGATTGCATTTAACCAGAAGTAGCTCTCACCTACTAGACCCAAGGTTTGAAGGCTGTAACACCTGTGCTTTCATTTAGGTACAGCAAATAAGAGTTTAAGTTATTTCCTAATCAACAAAACTGTGGCATATAATATGGAGCATTAACACTTTTATAATCTAATATTTTAAAAGAGAATTTCCTAAAATGCTTCTTCTTAATGAAGTAAATCTAAGTATCTTCCTGGGGCAGACAGTGTTGCACTAAATCTTACATCAGAAGAGGTGGCAATGTCCTAAGCAGAATCTCAGTTTGGATGTGGAGGGTTTCTGACAGCATCTTAGAATACAGGCCATAATCCAGAGCAAAATTATGTGTGGGTAATTTTCACACTTTAGCCAAGGACTTCTTTTATGACACTGGGCAGGTCCCTTAATCTCTGGGTGGTGGATTGATGCTATCTAATTTTGAATTGCCTGAGAACCTGACATCCTAGGGCTCCTGGATAGCCAATGAAAAGAGTGTGGGCAGTACAACTTGCTTATCTCAGCAGGTGTTCCATGGAGCTATGGCTGTTGGATTTACAACACCGCACTCCTTGACATATGACTGGATGAGCTTAACCTTCCAGTCACTTCTCTGTCTACCAGTACAGTTATTTGGATTCTATCATTTTACTCTCTGTCCTCTTTCTTTAGTTTACAGATGTTAAGATAGTTATCTTGGGCTTTCTCCACTCTTAAAGCAACAGGGTGTTGAAATGCAGTGAAGCTGCTGGCATTATGCTAATGTAAATACATGTACACTATTAGTAAACACACAAGTACTAGCCAAAGATCCCAGCTTTGTGCTACTCACAGTCATATTTTTACTACTGTCTATTGAGTACTGTCTATTAACTGAAAAGGTAATGATCCTGTTCAGGGCAGCCTTGTCACTTGTACAGAAATACAGAAGAGAAAACTCTTGCAACTCTGAGCAGTTTTTTTCTTTCAATTAGTTAACTCTCAGGAAGTCATAGCTGCTAAGGAGATATTAATAGCAGTGATCAAAGAGAGAGATCACAAATGTCAAAATTTCCAGCTGAAGACATAATTACCCTAAAAAGACTTTTATGTAACTTTTTGCCGCATCTGCTGGAATTTGTGAATCACAAAAGAGAAAGTAATCATCCTGAGAAAGAAATTAAAATGCATAGGTCTTCCTATATTTTATGCAAACAGAAGGTTTGTTATGTTTGCCTTAAATTCAGTTTATTATTTTTTTAATTAAGTTGTTTGTAGAATTGATGGAACTAAAGTATGCAGGGGACAAACATGCAGCATCTCAGAAAGAAGTGGTGACCAACTAATGGCTTGCCTACAAGCAAGTTGCCATGGAAACAAGATCACCTTCCTTCTAAATGGATGCTGTTGAATATTCAATATTTGTAAGATATCCTTGATATTACAAGTAATAAAATTGGAATGTAAGGGGCCTTTAATCCATCTTATCCGGGTGCTGAATTTTTTTCCAGTATGCCCCTTATTCAACCATTAACTCACTTCTATCTGAAGTATGTTCCACAGAAAAGTACACTGTATTGACCTGAAAAATGTGTGCCTAATATCTGGTCTGAATTTCAGCCTGGTTTCAGTTTAGTCAGTGGTTCTTGCTGTGCATTTCTCTTCTAGATTAGATATCCCCCAATATCTTATCTGCTGTGGTAAAAAAACCTTCCAAACTTCTCTTTCTTAAACCTTATCTTCTGCAGTAAGATGTTTAATCTTTTAATAATTTCTATGGATTGCTTCCAATCTTGAAGAAATATGTGCTAGATATGGGAATTAAGAAATAAGTCTTTCCCCTGATTTTGTGTCTGAGAGCCAAAAGAGAGGAAAACCCAACATCACCTTTCTTGTTCCATGCTGCATTGTTTCCCCACAGAAGAGGAGTCAGTGATTATGTGACAAATAGAGTAAGAAATGATGTAGGATTTGGGGCCATTTCAGCTGAATGTGCTTTCAGAGGAGTTGTAATTGCAATTTACCTTTGAAGCTGAGCAGTGAGTCCTCATCACTCCAGCTCCTGGCTTGACAACCAGCACAATGCTGAGTCTCACCATGCTCCTCTTCCTCCCATCATGGGTCACGAAAATGCAGGGTCAGTGCCTCCAAGAATGCCCTGTAGAGTTGTGCTGTGGGGCTGCCACCGTGGGATCCATATCTGCAGGTGAGCCTCAGCTACCATGATTTATGGCTAAAAGTGAGGCTACACCTCACAGCAAGTAGATTTGTGATCAGTTTGCCTGTAGTCCCTCTACAAGACTCTGTGACCTGGATTTCCCCTCTATGTCTGCTGTTCCAGCTTCAGAAGCTTAGTTTTGCTGTGTGCATTAGTATTAGTCCCACGTGTTTAATATGTCTAAAGTTAATACAGCAAATGTGTGCATTAGTGGAAAATTTATCTACAGTAAAAGATTTTAACATCCAAGGATTTAAATTTTTAAGCAAAATGTCTTCAACATTTCTTTCTTTTTAGAAAAAAAGAAGCAGTATAAAATATTTGAAGCCTATAAAATTTTTCAGTTTTAAAATATGAGAAAAATGTGAAGATAAAATTACACAGGTTTCACCTCCCCCTTCTTTTTTTTTTTTTTTTTTTTTTTTTTTTTTATTTTCAATTTACATCCAATTAAAAATGTGTTGCTTACAGATTTTTCAGTACTGGTTTCAGTTCTGTTGCATTTAATACCATAGCCCCATTACTCCTCTTCTGATCATAGAGATCAAACTAGGCTGGATTGCAGCCAAAAAAAAAGTCAATTTCTTTATGCTATTTTTATGCCGTGAGAAACAATCATATACTTTAACTGAACTGAAATTACCTAAATTAATCAGAACCAATACAAAAAAAAAAAACCCAAAAAAAACCACCACCACATAATAAGAAAATTGCCATTTTAATACCGAGTAACTGTTCTGAAAACTGTATTTAACAATTTCATTTCTTCTGTTCAATGGCAGCTCACATGGCACCTAAGAAAGCTCTAGATTATGTTCTGACTCTACCCTCCATGCTTGTTCCCTGCTTAACAAGGGCAAGGATGAAAAATTAGCAGTGGGATGTTTTGGAAGATTGTCCATCTATTCATCTTTTCCAGCATGAGGAAATGGCAGCAGCATCTTTTTTGCCAGGCAGGGTGAAGTTTTCCACAGGAGTACACTTATATGCTTGCCATGAACTTTTGGAAATGAATTTTCATTGGTTGGGGAAAAAAGGGAACAAATTAATGTGTAGCTATATCCCCTTCTGTCTTGAGAGCTTATATTTACTTTCACACAGCTTTTCTTGCTGCATTAGGGGAAAAATTGTGCATTTCACTACCTTTTTCAAATATGAGATTTTTTCAGTGACTACAGAGGGCTGTGAGGATATTAGCACACTATCTAATTAAGTTTATTTTGCATTCTTAACATTTAGCTATGCATAAGGGAGCTATACAGGAAATTTGAAGAATCAGGTATTTTCAAGGAGATTAGGCCTTAAGAACATCAGAAATTAAAAGCTTTAAGTCTTTTTGCAAGCATGCATATCTCAAGGATATTGCGAGGAGCTGCTGTCCTCAGAGGTAGCTGTAGCCTCGTACCCCCTGGATGTTGCTGCCTAGCTGAAGAAGTCTAAAGCTTTAGCTCTGCATTACTAAAAGAACAGCACTGATGGAGCTTAGAAGGGGATTTGAATTCCAGCAATTATTGCTATTATTATTATTTTATGTTCACATACCTTCTCAGGCAGGGATCTTGCTTTTAAGCTTGAAGCTTTCCTCAGTCCCATTATAAAGTGAAATACCGAACCCACCTAAACAGTCATTCACTAATTTAAGGTGTTCTGCTCTCCTGTGTCTACAGTCATTGGAAAAAAAAGCTTGCAAGAGACAAAAAAGAAAAGGAAGTTGCACATCCTGTAAGAGGGGGCTCCTTTCCACCCTTGCAGCAAATCACAGCATGTCAGACCCTCAGGCTCATCTGCTGTTTCTGTGGAATTACGCTCTTTAAATCTGCCCTCACCTTAAAATGGTGTTCAAACAAGGCAGTCCTCTGTCACCCAGAGCATGTTAGTGACTGCTGCATCTCTGTCAATGTAAGTAAATTGACATTCTTTCTTCAGTAAACCCAAATTGCTCTCCATGCTCAGGCCCTTTGCTGCGCAATATGGACTCATTTTCTGCATTGCGAGTCTGTAATTCTCCAAGCTGGCAGCAGTGTGATTGCTCTGTTAATTATGTACAATCAGTCCTACTGTCAATCCACCATAAAAATATAGACCTCTGTGTGCTCCAGAGTGGTGTAATTCGAGGGAATGGAAATTTCAGTATACAAAGTGTGAATACATGTATCATAGAAAGTAGCTAAATAAATATGTGTATGTAAGGGTATGTAGACTCTTATAAGGGTACGTATGCACACTCACATATAAATAATTTCTGTTTATCTGCAACTAATGTGACAAAAACTGCAGCAAATCATACCCTGCAGATTTAAATTTCATTCATTTTGCTGTGCTCCATGGTATCTCAATTAACTGTAGACTCAGAGATAATTCATTCTTCTACTTGCAATGTTACCAAGGAGAGGCATCTCTCAGTGCCATCTCATTGCCTAATTAATTTTGCTGCTCTTAACTATGAGCATTGACTGGTCTAGACAATCCGTAAAATGAATATTTCTTTTGTGATTGTCCTACAAGATGAAGGAATTCTTCAGGTAACCAATGAAAGTATAATTTTCTTGACATTTTCAAGCAAATAATAATTAAAATGCTGTTGTTTAATCTGTCTGAAATTGAAGAAAAAGCTAAAATGTCACAAATATTTTTCAAGCAGAAATCCAAATGAAAAATGAATTGGTCGTGTGAAAACACTGGAATTTAATGTTTAAAAATCTCTTAATTATGTACTTAGATTTAATTTAATTTAAAAACATTGTTTTAAAGAAGGGATTAATTTAGAGAACTTGAATAGTGTACTTGCAAAACATTAAAATTTGTTGAAACTGTCTATAGGCTACAAGAATTTCCTGCTTTAAAAACAGATCAATTAGCAGTGGAAAGAGATATTTTCCTTCAGTTACCTTTTTTTTTTTAAGCTTCCTGAAAAAAACCAAAAACAAAATCGTGCCTCATAGTCTGGGTTCTCCTCTAATTTCAGCACCAATTCAGCACGAATTCATCACTTGGAGCTGTGTCCCAAACCTGCTCCTGTATTTCCAACAGAGGACTCTTCCTCTGTTCTGCTTTATTTTAGAACAGGTAGAGGAAGAAGAAGTCATGCTGACTGTACCAACCCCTTTGGGACAGAGAGGAAATGACACAGAGGTAAGCTGAGATCAGCTCCATATTTTTCCACATTTTCCATATCTTGACACAAACCATGGGAGAGAACAAGGCCGTGTGTCTGATGCAGTGCCCAGAGCAGAAAGGGAGGTGAAGTTTGTGGGGTCACAGGTAGAGAGCACCTGGCTGTGTGACAGCTTCTCATCTGAGAGGAAAGAAGAAACAATCTCTTCTGCCTGACTCCCTGGAGTCTGCTCATCCTCCCTCCCAGCCCGTGGAGCATCAGGTCAACAGAGCATGCTTCAGCCTCTGTGCTCTCCTCCCAGCCCCATAAATACTTCCTGCATTTAAGCTGCTCTCTGCTTACTGTCATAACAAATAATTATAAGAATTTGTAATGTGTTTCTTTAGCCCTTGAGCTGTGATTGCTTATGCATCTGTGGTATAACTCAGTGGGTAACAAAGGCTGCCTTTGCCAGGCTGTGTGCACTGTGCAGCTCCCGGGTAAGGCTCACTCATCACCACTTTATTGCTCACATCCTAAAGCCAAGTGAAGAGGAATCTTCTAATTCTCAGAGAGGTGAACTTCCATCATAGCTCTGATACCCTGATGCTACACTTCATCTAGCAGCCAGCACTTAGCAGAGCACCCTGGGGACAGCAAAGGGAGGGCTGGGGAAAGCAGATGTGAAGGATTTCACATTCTGTGTCATCACTGTCAGGCTGTTTATCACAATTTTTGCATGAAAATCTTGTTTGGCAGCAATCCTGCCCCTCCTCCAAACTGACAATAGTTGTATGAATAAATGGGTGAGGGGAAGACAAGGTAATTTAGAATATAACTTTTAATGTTAATTCTTTTATTAAGGTGTCAACTCTGCGAAAAGCTTTATGAACAAGGTGAGTTTAGGTGCATGTGCTGTATTTCTCATGATAAAACAAACAAGAGGACAGACTTTTTAGCAGGACTTGTTGCATTGGGACAAGGCATAGCTGTTTTGAACTAAAAGATGGCCTATTTTTTTATTAGGTATAGGGAATAATTTCTTTGCAGTGAGCATGGGGAAACACTGGCACAGGATGCCCAGAGAGGTGACTGTTGCCCCATCCCTGGGAACTTTCAAGGTATTTCAAGTATTTCAACCAGATTTAGAGGAAGGTGTCCCTGTTTATGGCTGGGGAGTTGGACTAGATGAATTTTAAAGGTCCTTCACAATCTTTGGGTCTGATTTTCTGAGTCTGTGAAAGTTTTCAGCTTGTTAGTAGCTGATTCCTTCTTTCTGTGAGAGAATCCATTCCTTTCAAGGATGGGCATGTAAACAGCCCTTTCTTTTTCATAATATTGCTAAGCTGTCATAATAACCCTCTCATAGGTGTTGTTTCTATTATTTAACCATTGAAGAGAAGCGTTGTCTTTACTAACCAATCATATGGTTCTTTAGCGCAGCATTTTATAAAAGGACTCTGTGAAATTAAAAAAAATCCCTTCTGAATCTTTCTTCTACCTGGAGTCAAGCTCTTCATTTTGTGTCCAACAGCAACAACAACCCAAACTCTTCTATGATTCTGTGAGAACCCCTCTCATGCTGGCCACGCTCTGCTCAGTAACAGGAATGTGCCTGGGAGCTGAAGCAGCCCAGGCTCAGACATACTTAGAAATGAGCAAAGTGTGAGCTGCCTGGCTGAAGGACAACAAAAGTAGGAAAAGAACTTTGGGGAGGAAAAGATATCAGGATTCAAAATTGTGAAAGGCTAAGAAGAATGATCCATCATTACTAAAATAATAGGACTTGTGTTTTCCTGCTTGGTGTTTTTAGTTTCAGTGGTTATGGTCAAGAACCAGCTCCTGGGTAGAGCTTGAATGCATTTTCTTTGGGTCCTCGGCTGGCCCAAAGTTTAAGTCTGAAAGCAACACATCCAAAGCATATTACATTTTGAAAAGCCAATGATGCAAACAGAAATAAATAAAAAAATAATTAATGTAATACTGGAAGAGCTTGGTTAGTTGTCCTGGTTTCAGCTGGGATTGGTTAATTTTCTTCCCAGTAACAGGTACAATGCTGTGTTTTGGGTTCAGTATCAGAATTATGTTGATAACACTCTGATGTTTTGACTGTTTCTAAGCAGTGCTTATTCTAAGGGAAGAAATTTTCATCTTCCCATCCTCTGACAGTGAGATGCACAAGAATGCATAATGGAGCATGGCCAGGACATGTGCATCACTTGTTCTTCTTGGAGTTAATTCCTCTTCTTTGTTGTTTTCATTTTCATGACATTATTATCATTATTATTTTATTTTATTGCAATTCTGTTATTAAACTTTTCTTATCTCAACCAGTGGGTTTTAACTTTTTTCTGATTCTCCTCCCCATCCCACCAAGCTGGAGCAAGCAGCTGTGTGGTACTTCATTACTGGCTGGGGTTGAAACACAACATTAGGATTTGGAGAAATGAGGAGAGCTGCTGTATGTCCATATGTTATTTCACATTTAACAGTTGGAGTTCTTTTTATATTGTCATAAAAATATTGTCATGTCTTTTCTATGTTTGTATGTTCCTCTTATAATACCTCACTCAAATGTTTGAACACACCTCAAATAGTTTCTCATTTATATTTTATTTACTTTCTCTGCCCATGCCTTTCCCTGAATAACTCTTTTTTGGAATTTTTGGACTGAGCTCCACATGAAGAAAAAAACCTGATTTTTCCCTGTTACCCACTCATTACTCATCTGAGGAGGTGCTGAATGGTTGAGATGACAATAATATCTGATCATGACCAAATGGCCAGAAAGGTAATGTACCATGCTCTGGGATTTGATTACTGAGCTGAAAGGGCAAAAGATGATATCCTCCAAATTTAATATAAAAAAGAAAATAGAAAACCATAAAAAAACCCCAAACAAAACAAAACAAAAAAAAAAAAAAAAACCCAAACCCGCCCCAAACGAAAAAGGCCCCAGACTTCCCTTTCCTGACTTTCCAGTAAGATAAGAACTGAGCAAGGAAACATAAAACTGTCTCTACAAAAGAAAAATGTAAAATAACTTATCCAGAAGTATTTACACTGGACTTTCAGAGCTGAGTGTAAAACTCTCATTTCCTCCTCCTCTGGTCAACCTCAGGTCTTCCCTCTGTTTCCTCAGTTGCCATTGTGAACCTTCAGATCAGAACATTTATTTACCCCAAAGAGAAATGACATCCCTAACCAGTGAGCTCAAGCTCTGTCATTACTCCCACTTCCAATTGCCCAGTTTATATTTCAGAGCTGATTAATGGTGCTTGCCTGCCTCGCTGCCTGAATGCCCCAAGCAATTTATACCATAATGCCCTTCTTGTAAAGAAATTGCACCTGAATTGCTCACAGGTTCCTTCTTCCATGGCATTCCATGCCCTGGTACTTTTCTCTCATTCTCCATTTCAAACAGCTCAAAGGCGAACTGTGATATGGGACTTCGATTATAATGTTCAGACGTAGTGCAGTTAAACTGGAGAGGGAAGAAAAGCACACTGCAAGTCTCTTTGGGTTTATTAAATGACTTTCAACTGTGCAATACTACTATGAAACCCACATAAGTCCAAAGGATTGCTTGGGGTTTAAACAGTGTAAAGAGCTGGATTTGACAACCTGTCTCAAGCTAGGAGAAAAGGGAGTTAAAGTGCTGCATTCCTCAGAGAACCTTATAGATGCACTGTTCATGGCAATCACCATTTGGGGGAAATTAATCAGTAATAATTTTGGTTTGGTTTGTTCATCTTAGTTGTATTTTCTCAAACAAATGGTAGTAACCAGGGTTACATTTTACTCTCGTTCCTTTACTATGAATTAATTCTGTGTAACTCCTGCATGGTGATTGGCACTTGAACATTTAACAGGACGTGGATCTTGAAGAGATTGACTGAAGTGCAATTCCATAAGGCAAATGTGAGTTTTACACCTAAATGTCACACATTACAGGCCCATCAAGTTGCAAAGACTGGGAAGCTGTTTCTGTGGTGGGAGTCTGTTATGACCCTTGAGAAAGCAGATGAAAACTCACATTCTCTTCCTGTGACAGAATATGTGGAAGATGACATAGGCTGCCACTTTCATTTTCACCTACCTATGTATTTTAGCTCATGTGACCCAGACATGAATTAAAGAACAACTATGGCCTAACCCAGCTGAAAAAGGGATTTGCAATGGAGAAGACCTTGATAATATTATCCTTAGTTTTATCTTATTCCATAAGTAGCACAAATGAATATAATGGTATTGTTAATGATATTCAGAACTAAATAAAAAAAAATTAGGGTGTCTCTTATAAAAATTAAGAATGAAAAGGGTTACTGTTCAAGATCTAAAGGCTGAAAACAAATCTACCTCTTTAGTAAATAATTTTTTTAAAAAATCCTGATTAGGTACTGCAGTCAATTACAGTAGATCTTACTCTTGTAGATGTGTTCTGCTGTTTAACTGCATGATTATTTTCTTCCCAGTAATATCTCTGGACTGGTATTTCTACAGTACTGTAAGGCTTGCTGCAAAATCAGCCCTAAAGGAAAACGCAAAGCTGGGGGCAGATCTGAGAAATCAGACACAGAATAGGAAGTGACAGGGAACTAAGCATGGTTTGCAGGTTTCTCTGTCCTGACCTGGGAATTTGTGCTCAGCAATACTGGTACCCTGAGAACCAAGAAATCCAGTACAGGATTTGAAACCTGCTCTTCACCAGGACAAACAAAGTGGGAATCACAGCATAGCTTTTTCCTGCCGTCTGCCTCATTCCAAGCCTCATTCCAGCAAAACTCAAACGGGAATTGTGAAACCCTTGTGTGGCATCCTGGAGCATGTGAGGGATGGCAAAGTGCACCTGCACAGAAACAGAGCTGTGGCTGGGACCAGCTTGGCAGCTGGGCCCCCATGGGGTCCATCTTCTCAAAAATCTTTCCACCACATGAACCAAGGCACAGTAAATGGGGACATTTGGGAGATCTAGTAAATCATCCTGGTCTGAGCTAAAACTAGACAGGTGCAGGTGGCACCCTAAAGGACAATCCACCCAGGTAAAGGTGGGCACATACTCATGTACCTGCAGGACTCAGACAAAAGCCTCTGCACTGCAAATACAAGTGTGGAATTTGGAATAAATATTTTTACTACAAAACTATTACAGACATTGTACTGTGTGGCTCTGGCTGAATTAAAAGTTTTCAAAATATCAGCATGTGTGATTTCTAAACCATGACTTGTGGAACCACATTAACTTGCTGCACACGTGCCAGGTGCCTCACTGCAAGTCAGGCAGCAGCAGCAGGTTCTCTCTTTGTGCTGGATAGTCTGGAGGAAACAGAGGTCTTCAGGAGCAGTAGAAAGATCTTTAAAGAGAAAAAATTTTAAAAAAATTCACAGGAAAGAAATTTTTCAAGAAAGCTTTTAAGGACCAAGTGACTCTAAATTGCTACAAAATCATCATATGTAGGCTCTTATTTGGTGTCTTCTGGGTGTCCTGGGATTTGGAATGTATTTCTGTACTTTGCTGAAATAGAGCTGAAAGCACTAAGCCACCACTAACCATGTGCTTGTCAGACCATCAGAAAAGTAAAAAAAAACAAAAACAAAAAAAACCAAACAAGCCAAAAAAACCCTACTGGTAAAGTAAGGGCCAGGCAGGAGCATGAGCGGAGCCCCCAGTGCAACTACCATGTCACTGCTAAAAGAACACTCCTGGACTTCTTTAATCTTAGCTCCTTTCATCCACAGTTCCAGGCAGGTTGGAAAGCCAATGCGACAGATACAGAGTTTCCAATAGAGGATCAGACAGTTTTGAAAGCACCACTGCCTCTTGCTTTGTCTGCACAAAGAAAAGCCTGCACACATTTATTTTCCTTTCACTGCTGTCATACAGATTAAAGCATCCTTTGGGTGAAGTTTATGAACCTGTTGGAGGCTGCTCCTGACCACATGCACACCCATCTTTCCTGACCTCTGCTTGCCTTTTTGTTTCTTTGGTAAAGCCCAGCTAAAGCTTCTTTTCTCTTCCTGTACAAAGTTTACTTCCTGCTTTTCAGAGCTTCATTGCTATGATGCCTTCTAACATTCTCTCTTTTTCAGCTGTATCTCTTCATCTTCTCTGGGAGATTCCAACTCACTCATAACTCCATCATTTCCTTCAGACAGATAAGAAAAAATACTTGTTCTTTAGGTGTCTGTCAAGCTCTTCAGCATACTAATTGCTGTTTCTCTGCATAGTGACTGCAGAGAAATAGCTGTAATGGCCTGAGATAAAAGTGTTCCCTCTGCCTTTTCTGCTGCCCCTGAGCAGGTGGTTACTGCCCTGCAGTTCAGGGAAGGTCAGTGTTTTCCTCAAAACCTGCTTTAGTGCCCAGCTGGCTGCATGAGCTTCTTGACTATTAATTACATCAGCCCCATATAAGTGATAGAATGGTGTAAGTTCACAGACTAGTCCACTCTCCTATCACTTCTTCCTAGTATATTAATTTTTTTAATCTCCTCCTCAGCCCTTCTAATGGCATTAGCTTGAATTCTCTAGATTTATTCAGTATTTTACAATTTATTTTTCTGAGACGGGTGAAGCTGGTCTGTGTTTTCCTGGGAAAATTGCCTTTTGTGGTGGTAACTACTAGATTAACAATGGCATAAGCAGCTGAGAGAATTTGACATCTGGTTGGGAGTGTGTTGTTCTTATGTCTAGTTAGAGGTTATACACACAAGGCTGTTCAAGGATATACAGTTTTCTTAATAAGTTCAAGGATGTACAGTTTTCTTAATAAGTTTTTGTACTCACAAGAATGTTTGAATTGTACAGGAAGTGAGTAAATAGTGAGATCCCTACAATATCATCAAGATACAGAGTATTGTATTAAGCATGTTTTCTGTAAGTAGAAAATCCCTCCACCAACTCAAACTGGGATCTAAGAGCTTTTCAGTTTTAACAGATATACAGTAGAGAAATGTGTAATAGGCCTAAACTTATGAAATCTTTGTGGTTCCCTCGCAAAAAGTGCTTGGTTTTCACAGAAATGTTGAGTTTAATTATATTTTCACTAGAAAATCACCTTCTCTCCATCATGTTGCCTTCGTGAAGGTCAGTTATTTACAATATAGGCATCAGTGGCATGGCCAAAGGTTTCACATGCCACTTTTGACCCTCAGCATCATCTCAGTTATTACAGTGAGTTTATTTAGGTAACTGCCTTGAACTTAAAAGGCTATGCTATTAATGAGGTGCAAGAAAAAGTTCATATTTTCTTTGAAATATTTATTTTCTCTCAGATTTCCTGAAAAATGAAATCATGTAGGAAAATTTGTCACCATTTTTTACTCAGTAGTCTAGGTCCAGGCAAACTCAGCCTCACAGATTTCCTGTGCCCAAGTGTGGAAAGCCTTTGAGAGACCTCTAAACATTACATTAAGTCTGATAGAGATAGAATTGGCCCTTATTGTAATAATTTAATTCCCAGATCATGGGAAAAAATGACATGTATTACACAGGGTTATGAGGGCAAGGACTGTGCTGAAGGGCAGGTAAATTAATTTGACCCTCAGAAAATAAAAATTTGTGAGAAGCCAGTTTTGATTCATTTTGTCTCCTACCAGAGACAAAATGATTGTCAATTCTGACAAGATGCAGTGCCTGGGAGTACTGGGCTTGCTCTAACAGCCCTGCCTGATTGTCCCTGCTGCTGCTGCCAACTTCTTCCCTACCTCTGCTCTTTCTTCAGACACCTTAATCTGGATGCAGGGTTTATTGGAGTCACTAGAATTTGTTTGCTTGGACTCAGAAGATCTGAGCTCAACCCAAGAGAGGAAACTACTGTGTTTATTTATGTCCCCAGATATCCCAGCTGGAATCATCCTAATTTCTGTGCAGAATACTGAAGTCACAATGCTGGCAGCTGTGCTCTAAGGAAAAAAGAGGGAAAAAAGCAGATGGTAGAGGGGGAGATTAGCAGTTATGGTGTAAGCTTTAGAAATCTATAGTATTATGGAGCTGCCACAATTATGAACACCTTTTCCTAGACTGCTCAACAGTGAATAATAGAAGGATCAGAAAAATCAGGGAATCAATAAGGCATTCAGAGCTCTTTCCTGCTACTACAGTGTTTCACGTTGGCTCTGTGTATATCTCTACTTCAAAGTATTTCAGTAAAGCTGGAAAATGGCCAGTCTTAAAGTTGAGCTATACAACTTACCCTTCAGGCATTGCAAACTACTGCTACAGAGATTTAGTACATGTCTAGACAGGGATCAGATTTTAAACTGAAAATTATAATACTGTATTAAAGAGAGTTGTTACTGTGTATGCTAATGATCATAAGGATCAGCATCCCTCTGTTCTGTGAACTTTAGAGCAGTTTCATGATTTTATACTGTTGTCTTTACAGAGACAGAAAAAATGCAGTTTGTTAGTGTGCATGAATAGTATCCTTTAGGGTTTTATGTCATTATCTGAGCAATTTACAAACAAAAGAACAACCCCCTGCCACCCCTAAACTTCTAAACCTCGAGATATCCTTTCAAATGTATAAAAGTTTAATATCAAAAGCATTCTGTGAGCTCTTCATTTTTGAAAAGGCTAGTTGGACAATTTTTATAGCGAGTCAAATAATTAGAAAAAAGTGCTTCATACCTTTTAGTAGGGAGCAAAATTGAGGTGGTAAAGGAAAGGAAAAGTGAGGTAAGAGTCTTGAATTCAAATGAATGTTGGTAGAACATCCCTGCACACATATCAAATGAGGATATTTTTGAGTTGATGAAAGCAGATGCTGAGCAGCCAGTAAACCATCAGCTGCTTCCTTTCTGAATTCATCTTTGCCTTTTGGCTTTCTCTAAGTATTCAAGAAATGCAGTATTATACTTTTCAAACCACACCAGAAGTCCTGGTGTGCAGACTCACAGCCTGCCTCAGCAGCAAAGATGAGCAGTCCTCACAAGACAAACATCTTTGACTTTGTAAAGGAACAGAATTGGAGAAAAGGAATGGGAGAAGCTGAATTGACCCTCCTGCAGGTGTTACCAAAATCCCACCCTTTTGTTTGCTGTGAAATTGTACTCCTGTGTGCAGACACACACCTGGATGTCTGACCTGTCTCTTTCCTTGCTCATATGGAAGGCAATCCTCCTTTTCTGTAGCTTGTTCAGCAGGGAAATAGCCTGCTCTGCTTTGGCAGCAGGAGTCTCTTTTGGGGTGACACCTACAAAATTACACTTTTCCAGCCCAGCTTTCATGGGCTGATAGCAAACTAATATCCAGCCTGTCTGTGGAGCCCTGTGCTGTTAGGCAAAAGAAAATACTTACAAAATATGTACAGGGGAAGAATTCCCATTTTGCTTCAACTTGACAAGATCTCAGTTCTATTTACAGGAAGCATAAACAGATGGGGTTGTCTCCCCTAACATGTGGTTGCTAAGGCAAGCTCCAGCTGGGGGTTCTGGGACTCCCAGAGTTGCTGCAGAGGTAGGACAGGAGGGGATGAGCATTTTTCTCTCCTGCCATCTGTAAGCAGCAAGGCTTTTACTTCCCACACTCATCCAGAAGGTTCCTGTGTGATTGAAGCAGGGAAGATCTCTTACTTCACAAATACTCTCAGTAGGAAAGTTCTCAGGGAAGCAGCAGACACTCCTGTAAGCAGTGATGAGTTAAGGGACTTGCAAGTGGTTAGAAACAGCTAGCACAGAGAGAGTAACCAAGAAAAAGGAACACAGTTCTGATTGTATTAGTGCATCTAACCCACATTACTGCTCAGGTGGACTCAAGGTTTGGAGCAGGCCTTTTCTATATCTTTTATGGTTAATTGAACAATGTTTCCTGCATTGACGCTGCACTATTATTTGCATTAACAAAGCTAGGGACTTCACAAATAACATAAAAAGAGGTTTTGTTTTGGATGAACTGCTTATATTTGCTTGAGCCCTGAGTGAGATCTACAGGCTGTAATTGCATGATTTAAAACTTTTGTAAGAAGGTAGGAAGTGCCAGAAGAGAAAGGAAGAGAATATGATTTAAAAGGCAGAGAATAAGAGGAAATAAGATGCTCTGGTTTCCTGTTTATTTTTAAGCAGGGAATAGGCACTTAAACACTGGGAAACTTGCATGATCTACACTGTTAGACTTGCATTCATAAATAGAGGTACTAACCACTGGTATCTTTACTGACAAATATATCCAAATAGATCAAGCAAGGAAAGAGTTAATCAGAAATGGGCCATTTGTAGTGACTTGCTCTCAAGTTTGTATAGATCATCTGTAAGCTCACACTAGAGCCAAACATTTTTCCCTTACCTTAAGTAAAATTCATTTTTAACCATAAAATGTATATTCCAAATAATTCTGGTGTGTCAGCAGTTGAAAGCCTCTCTGGCATGATTGAGCTTTTCAGTGAAATGTATTTCTCAATTACAAGGTTTCTGTAAATGCTTAGGTTAGGAATGATCCAGCATCCTCTAAATTTTTATGGCCTTTTGTGGATTAAATTAATGGATTTTAATATGAATATCTGCTCTGACTTGTGGAAACTGAAAAATCTACAGAGGTGTGTATTGAAATATAAGAGTACCAGCCTTATGCATTGCAAATATTATTCACGACACTGCAGAACACCAAAGAGCTGTATGTTAGAGGTTTTCTCTCCTATTTTTTTACATCATGCCACATAATACTGAAACACTGTTATCTAATTACCTTATTTTTCACCATCTTGTTCATTTTGGAAGGAGCTTGAAAGAGATTGGTTGGTGAAGCAATCTGAAATCTACAGCATCTCCCAGGATGATACTATGAAGACTCATTATGGCCCATGAAATGCTCACAGATTATGGTTTTCAATGCTACAGAAAAAACTGCAAGGGGAAAACACACAAAAAAGAATGTTGCTTTGAAGAGGTAAGAAAAAAAATGAGACTTCCCAGTGATAATTGTTTCTTTTGTTGAAGCATTTACATATTCTGTATTAACTGAAGTGAGTATCCACTTCCAAAGGAAGAAGGGAATTATCATCATTTAAATAAGGTCTACTTTATGGGATGGATGTACAGACAGAAGTTCAGGCAGCAGAATAAGGAAGGTGCCAGAGAAAACAAGGAAAAAATTCTTTACTTTCACAGGAACGTTGTTGCATGTTAAACAATACACTTGGAGCTATAAAAAAAAAGAGTGAAATATTTTTCTAACCTTAATTAAAAACTTACTTTTATATCTAGTGAAAAAACATTTTTACTAGATAGCAAAGGGAGTCATTGGGCCAGCAATGCCTTGGATGACTAAACTATTGTCGTCAGCAGTTGCACTGATTCTCTCCCCTTCCCCTTAATCTCAGATTTTAGTTGGGATGAAGCTGGCACTGTGGTGCCTGTGATTTTTCTATAACTACATAGACTTATTTTTCTTTCAGTTCCCAACTTTATCAATAGTTTAGACTTTAGCTAAATGCCCCAGTTCCCAATACAACAGCTAAATATACTTGGGATCACCAGTTGCAAAAAGGGAAGAGAAAAGGTACATTTGATTTGAAAATAGTCTTAAATATAATCTTGGACAAAAACGGTCTCAGACACAACAGCTCTGTTCACTTCTTTTCCTTCCAAATCTTCCTTTTTATTTACTATATTTCTGATGTCCTCCGTGCTGATATAGGTAGAGAAAAGCTCATAATTACAAGGATATAATTCTAAAGCTTATCTAGAACTTTTAGGCTAGGATAAAAATTCACGAAGAATCTGGCAAAGCAATGAGAGCAAAGGAAATATCTATAGGCAGTATGAAATTATTTTGGTTTGTAAACACAAAAATTGGCTGTGAGAAGTTGCAAGAGAATCTAATGAGGCTGAAAGGTCTGTAATACACTTGCAGATGAAATTTACTGTTGATTTGTGCAAGGTAAAGGGAGAAAGGGGGAGAAGAGAGGGAATCAACCCTAGCTAAACCAAAGAAAATAGGTCTGTAAATTGCTTATTACCATTCAGGAAATATATCTTGGCATTTTTGTGGGTAGTTCAAAAAAATGTCAACTCAATGTTTGGCAGTGGTCAAAAATGCAGATGGTATATTAAGCAATTAGTGGGAGAACTTCAGTGGAAAAAGTCAGAAAATATCACTATGTCACTCCAAATTCACTGTGTATTCACCTTTTGTGTATCTTTCGTTTTATCTAAAGAAGGTTGAAAATGATAAAAACCACCAAAGAGTTGCTAAAGGGAGATTGAACAGAAATAAATAAATAAAATCATAGACACCATACAGAAAGTGAGTAAGGAACAACAGTTTGTTATTTCTCACAAGATGAGACCTGTAGGGCAGCAATTGAAATGATCACACATGGTTTATAAAACATACAAGAAAGAAAATCGTTAAGCAGCAGAAGCACCACATTGCTACCACATGATGTGGACCTTGAAAGCTAAAAAAGGCCCAGGGATATATTTATGAATAAAAAATAAATCATTAAAAAGAAGGATGCAGATACAAACTTTGGTTTAGGAAGTTTCTGAATTGTGTTTTGCCAGAAGGTGGGAGTATGCAGTGGGGAAAACTTCACAGTGCTATTCCTGTTAATTTCTTGATTTCTCTAAGCCTCTGCTGTTGGTTCCAGTCAGAAACCTGTAACCAGGCAAGAGGTTTGTTCTGTTCACCCTGTGATTTTGAAAGGGCTGAAAGAAAACTATGAGACAGTTTCAATTCACATTTTTGGGTGATTTGGCTTCCTGCTCACCTAGGAACCTAGAGGAGGTCCTTGCTGTGGTTTCCTGCTTGCTCAGGGACTCCATTTTCATCAGGAAGGAGACTCAGATAGCAGGAGATGAGGTCAGTTGCTGTCTCTGATCTCAGCTCAGTGCCTGTTCTAGAGATGGCTTAGTGTGGTTTAGTAGCCCATAAAATAGGAGCAAATGGTGTTACTGGGGTGCAGACACCTCCTTCAGGTTGGAGGTGAGGATGCTCTGCTGCTCCAGGCCAGGGAATGGGTTAGAAGAGCACAACCAGAAGCAGAGACAGTGGGACCTAAATACTGCAGCAGGGAGGGGGCAGTGGGAGATTGGGAGCCAGTTGGCTCAGGGAAAAGAAATCAGCTTCAGGTCAGAAACAAATATTGCACTGTGACTGTTGCAGTCACTTCTCAGACTTTGCCTTGGAAAAGGTGAGCTTTTACCCAGAAATGTTTTCATGTGCAGGACCATGACTGTGAATATCTCTTCTGGTTAAGAGTGGGACAGAGCAGCTAATGGGCTAAGATGAGGCATGAGAGTGGATTATATGCAACACTGCTTTGCCCACAGGATATCAAAATTGCTGTCTTCAAGGCCACTGAGAAAAAAAGAATTGTTAAAACATGAAAAAGATGAGGAAAGTGGAAGGATTTCCTGAGAGATGAAGTAGAATATCTCATAGGATGTTCCACATGGGGGAATAATAAACTTGAAATATTTATTTGTGTTAAAAATACATGTTATAAGTGGCACCATAATTTCTTTGCATGGGAAAATATTGAAGAGGTATTTAAGGGTAAACTTATAGATAAATAGTACCTAAGAAGTAAAAAAAAAAAATCAGTCATTTTACTCCTTTAAGATCTTAAACCCCAAAGGCAGTCCTGTCACTTCGAGTTTTGCTGATATTCTCTACATTTGTTTTGCAATTAATGAAAATATTTTCTGTTTCATTTATGAATTTTTATAATTGAAGATTACTTTGTCAGAGTCAGCCAGATGCACTTAGTGCTTAGTTCATTAAAAAAAAAAAATAGGAATAATTGTTAGACATGAGGAGATTTTACTGTGCTTATTTGTTTATTATGAAGTCTTGGAACAGCAACACAGATATTGGAACAAATAGTTCCTATTACAGCTCTGCCTCTTCTCACATTGAGTTTCAACTCATCATTGAATAGATTAGCTCAGCATTTAAAGTTTTTTGAAATAACTTTTCAGTTCTTTGAATACTAAGATTTCATAATATCTAGACATCAGCACATTAATGACACACTAATTAATTCAAACACCCATTGCTATTATATCAATATTCCTCATCAAAGAAGAAGTATTTCTATTAAGAGGAACCCTAAAGGCTGATTTGAATATTTGCCCTTGAAAAAATGGCACTCTTACTCTGCTTGCTTTGCTCTGGACCAATGCTATTCAGCCATGAATTATCACCAGTTGTAAATCCCTGGAAGTCAAACCTCAAAGAGTGAAACAGGACATACTGATTCAGTGATATTTACATGAAAGATCAAAGACATCCTGCTTCAGAATAGAGCACACTGGGCTTTTATGGGCCATGGGGAACTGGGCCCCTTGGTTTGTCAAACTTCTTTCAATTTTAGCAATTTTTCCTGTAAATGGTAAATGCATACTTTTTGCAAGTATTTTTGTTTGTTTGTTTGTTTGTTTGTTTGTTTGTTTGTTTGTTGTCTGTAAAACCTCCTCAAAGAGAGCAGGATCTCCAACTGCAGAGTGCTGCAGTCAGCAGCAGTGCAGCCTCCACTATTTAATACTCTGCACACAGATTTTACAGCATTCCTGATTTTTCAACACAAATAACCTCCAAAGAGAGGGGAAGCTTAGGCATTGCCTATTTATTCTTTCATTTCATTGCTGATGCTGTCAGAGGTGTTTCCTTTTATTGACACTTTGCTAATTGTTTCCAGAAAATTCCAGAATTCCACTTGCAATCATGGCAGGACCATCAAACCCCACCATGTAGCCACAGTCAGGTAAGATTTGGTGAACATTAAGACAGTAACAGAGTTAAAAATTACATTCAAATATGATGAAGGAAACGTAATTGGGAGCCATTTTCAGAGGTGGCAAGTGACAGTGAAGATAAACAGACCTGAGTTTTGTGCTAAGCAAAAAAAATTGGTGTAGTTTCCATTAGTTTGTCAAGATTTAGGCTTAAAGCCTAATAAGGAATTCTTAGACCTCGTGTGTGGAGAAATATTCATTAAAAGCATGATACCAAAATAGGTAGATAATTATCACAGAGTGATTTCTGAAAATGATCACCATTTAACTAATCAAGCAATATTTTAGGTATCACAATGGACGTCAGCTCTGTTGCTGGGAAAAAGTAACCAATTTCTTTCACAGAGTGGAATAATTGTCACTGAGAGCAGAGGAGGTACTTCCTTAATCCAAAAGAATATAATGTTAAAGCAGCATAATTATATGGGACTTGTTATGTATAGGGTAAAAGAATGAATAAGAAAGATGCTCTGTGCAGAACAAAAGTGATTAAGAAAGCAATCAGGCACTACTGTACTGTACTGCTTTAAATAAGATTTAATTCCTGTTTTATGGTTTGTCTCATTTGTGCTAGGAGAGCCAAGGTAATCCAGTTATTTTCCTGTAGCCACCAAGTACCCAACTGATACTATGAGGTGTAGTACACCACCATAATTGTGCTAAATTATTTGAAAAGGTGAGTATTCAATATATGCGTTCTGGTATTTATATTTTGAAAGCTGCACGGAGTGGCCTCTCCATTGGTGATTTCTCCTCTGCCGGCAGGTGCAAGAGGCAGGAATGCTGCCAGCAAATGTTCAAGGCTCAAGCTGGCACCTCTGTGCAGGTCAGGGAAGTCCTGATGTTTGATCCCTGCCAGGATGGAGGATTGCAATGCCTTTGTTCTCTGTACTGCCAGTTTTCAGTAAAGTGGTAGTGGTGCCACAACCTAAGGTTAAGTTCTGGAGAGTAATTGTCTCAGCACATCTCATTTTGTATGAAAATAATTTTTCTGTTTTTTCAGTTCCCCTTTTTCTGGGTCTGCATGACTAGATCAAATGTAACGTTAAGGGAATATACATAATTCATCAAAGCAAAAAAATTTTAATATTAATTTCCTATATTATTTTTATGTATATTAATAAAGAATGTGAACATTTCAGTTGATTTTTACATGTCAACACTCAGCTTTCAGAGTTAAGACAATCCACTGGAAGAAGAAAATGTCATTAAATTTTGATTTCTGTACATCTCTTTGCTTTAATATGTTGACATTTCAATGTGTCTCACTTCAGTAATCCCTTAATCAAGGTATATATAATGATTTTAATTGTTTGCATAAAAACGTCTTGGTATCCATGGCACCATTTCTCTGCTCTTTTCCAGAGTATTTCCAACTGCTTTTTTGTTTCAGGTGATGTAGTTCCTACAAGTCTACCCTGTATTTTATGTGCTGCTGCACTGGAGAACTGCTAGCATTCAACTTCATGATGTTTAACTTGTGTGAATGCTAAAATTGTATCTTCTGCTCTCACCTCACCCTGAAAATTCAGAGCACCTCACCTTTGAGCATGAGGAATATGAGCAGTTTTATCTTTCCTTTTGGTTATTCTCCCACAATATGCATGAGAGGTTAATCAATTTAATCTCATTTCATAATCTTCCATCTGCATTTCTAACTTTACTAGGTTGTCCTGCATTATTTAGCTGGTGCTTGCAACACTGGATTGCTTCTCAAGCATGATTTTATGTATTTTCAAAAATTTTCACCTGATATAGAATTGATGGGAAGCTGAAACTTTCATGTTCTTGGCTGTAAGTATTTTGCAAATACTCTGACAGAACAGGTAATAATATGTCACCTAGCAACTAATAGCATTTTTTTCCTGAGAGATATATATGTATATATATGATTTTTTTTTTTTCTTCTGGAATCACCTATATGATTTCTCCCTTTTATTTTCACTTGCATTTTTTGTAAGAAAATGAGAATGTGTTCTTACGATTTTTCGAAATGGAAATTCAGCTGGCTGTTAAATTATAATGCTAAGAAATATCCTGTAGGTTATTACAGTCAATAAATCAACATCTGTATTCTCCTGGTATCTTTGAAAATGATGACTGTGAAAAAACCCTGGTAAACATACATTTTTCCTATGCAATATGTGGGGCTGTGAGGAAATTGAGTTGCCCTTCTTTTGTACTGCTCTGTGCTAGTGAGCAATTATAGGGGCAGACTATTGCCCAGTGCAGGACCAGTACGTTTATTATTGTTCTGGAAATAGCAGGGAATAAAAATTGAGAAGAAAAAAGCTTTCCCAAAAAACTTAATTGCTTA
Source organism: Cettia cetti (assembly GCA_013401135.1). Taxonomy (NCBI): domain Eukaryota; kingdom Metazoa; phylum Chordata; class Aves; order Passeriformes; family Sylviidae; genus Cettia; species Cettia cetti. The sequence goes on from VZUI01039846.1 coordinate 23,107, forward strand.
TATTATTCTTTAAGAAGATCCAGCAGAATACTCACTACTTTTCTTCGTCATTAAAGTCAAAGAATTTTATGTCAATTCCCAATTATCCAGTACAGGAGCACAGGCAGAAAGAGCAGACATCACTCCAGGGGAAACCTGTCACTCTGCTCTTGCATTCTCAAAGCAGTCAGTTTCTTTAAAAGAAGGCACTAGAAATCCTGTCTGGCCAATTTTTAATTAAATACTTATTTTAAAGTGTTTTTTTCACCCAGTCCTATATGATGCACTTCTCTGCATATCTGAATCTTTGTTTTGGGTGTTTGTTTGTTGTTTCTTATCTTAACTAGGCCACCGCTGCCTTTGTTCTATAAATCCAACTGCTTTTTTTGAGTTGTGGTAGGGATCTGCATAGGATTAGTCTGATTTAAACAAACAAACAAAAAAATCTTTCAGTTCTCCAGATTAACTACATCTTCAGTTACTTTTTAGTAAGTCAGTTGAAGACATGAGTGTCTGCTTTAAAAATTGGAAGTATCTGAATCATCTTTTCATTGTCTATTGCTTCTCTCTGACAAGTATCTTTTTAATGTCTTCTGTAGGGATCATTTTTGATATATTTTTCACCACTTCCATTGAAACTTTTTTACAATAATGAGTGATTAGAACCGGACACACGATTATGAAGCTGTAGGAAGGGCTTCAATAAAGTCATAATAAAGGAGTATGTTATCCATGGATGTGTGCATATGGGTGTATATTACCCACCTCACCCAATACCTGTTACTGATGTGATTTACTGGCTTTTCACAAGGATGTTTTGTTGCTCTTGAGACCTTTTTAGTCTGTTTGGACTCATCCTAGGGCCTTACATCATTCCTATGCATATAGATTACTGGGCATTACATTTGTTGTTTTGGGCTGAGGAAGGAGCCCTTCTGTTTCCTTCTTTGGCCTACATTGTGCTAAATGATTTTCAGCTGAGGACAAATTTTCCATTTAATTTTTTCCCTTTGTCTTGATCATTAATAAACACATTACATAGGATTAATTTACTATTAAAACCTTTCTCCTGTGATGGGAAGCAGGTCCTTTTTCTTACTGTTTTTTATAACTTCTAATTGATTTTTTAGCCTGTGATAGGACATATTTCACTCTACTTTTTGTCACTAGGATTTTCTTTTTTGTGTGTGTGTGTACAGTTTTATTTATGCTTTTCATTTTCTTCTCTGGCATTTTTTTTTCTCCAAAAACATTAAGACAAATCCTAACAGAACAACAGGGGTTGCACCAGTGAATGTGCTTGAGGTTTCCCTCACCTTTGGCCATTTGAAGCATTTGAACTCTGGTCTGCGCCTGGTTACATTATCTGGATGCTCCCATGAGTTATCCCCAGACGTGAGCAGCCCCGCAGGCAGCACAGGAGTTACAGGGCAGGACTGCAAAGGGCTCTGCTGAAAGGAGATGCAGACATGCTTCTCCTCATATACTGGAGGCAGAGATCTGCAATGCTTGTTTGCAGTCATCAGTAGCTGCAGTATGTAGGTGCTGCTGTTTGCCATTCCTGGCTGTAGTCTCATATTCTACCTTCTCAAAGGAGAGATATTCATCATCATGTTCCTTTCCTAATGTAACTTTCAGAGCCCTAAACATGCTGCAGTTCCAGGTTAAATATCTGTGAACTTTATCAAGAAATTCAGCATACAAATAAACAGCAGGATATGGCTCATTAGTAAATGTTTGTGAGGTGAAGCAACTCTTTTAAACTCCTTTTTATTATAGAGAAAATTGTTGCAGAATACAGATGGGTATTAAATCAGCTTGATAGACCCCCATATTATCCCTGGCTAGACTAGTGGTGTGTGGCTGAACTTGTGTTTTGATGCACTTCACTGGGCAGTTTAGGATATTTGATCTACTTTACTCCTTTAATGTGTGTCAAAGTTTGTCCAAACCCTGACTGGTGTTTTGTGTTGTTTGTTTTAGCCCCCCTCTCGTGCTAGTGCAGGCTGTAACATCCCTTCTTCAGACTATTTTAGATCAATCTGCAGCTAGCACAGCTTGTCTCTGTAGCTGAACAGATGTGTTTCAACAGGATGGAACTCTGCAGAATGATCCTAAAATTCTAGGTTTTATGTAGCTCCTCTCTCTGCTGTTTTTTCACTGCACCATCTGTATTGCCATCATGCAGAAGTCAATGGGGCATTAAGAATCTGCTGATGCTGCTCTTTGTGGTTGGAGCAGAGACAGAGCTGACACTTTGCTCTGTGTTTTGCTGACTTTGTCACCCTTAATCAAAGCGACAATATGGATTTCTGGGACAGTTTTTGGAGCCAGTAGATGCACAGGGGAGAACTGTGTGTGTGCACCCAGGGAAAGGAGGGAACCTGTGCTCATCATCTTAGAAGTAAGCAACAGGTGTAAGTCTGCTTGCCCCTTCTGATCCTGGCGCTTTCCCTTCTGCAAGGTGGAATACGAAGCTCCAGCTGAGTACATCCATGCTGTGCCCCCAGCTGCTTTAACTTAACTTTTCCTTCATATCTTCCAGTTGTTAATAACATAAGCTTTCTCCCCATCCCCAACAGGCCCCAACAAACCAACAGGCAAAAATCCAGTCACCCTCTCATGTCTGAAAAAGAAGAGACCAGGACCAACTTTTGACACATTGCTTTAGAATTCAGCCTCATGAAAGCTTGACTAGAGTTCATGCATTTGTTTTCTGATGTGTTTGTCTCCTTGCCTGCAGTGGGGTGGAAGGGATCATGGTCCTGCCGAGTGGCACAATCCATCTGTAATGGACTGAAATGCTGTTGCTAAGCAGTGATACTTCCTTTTCCTTTTGCCCTGTTGAAGGGAGTTAGGAAGCATGATGCAGCCTTGCTATTTTCGGCTGATATTAACAGACTGACAGAGAGTCCTGCCTGAGCCTCACTTCTCTGTGCCAGTTAGCTCAAGCCAAAAGTCCACATCCCTCTTGCTTGTCCATGCTGAGACCCTTTTGGTCCTCTCTTAAAAATGGAAAGACACGACCAGAGTAGCAAATTCTGCTCCATTGTTTCAGATGCTTCAGGTTGCCCCCCTGAAATATATGACTGCAAGACAGTGCAAAGTTTAATTAAATGGCTCGGAAACACTCACTGGAGAGTTGTTGCCTTTTCCTGTGCTGTGGATTTATCTCACTCCTGTGCACACATCAAAGTACTGCACTTCTGTCTTTTCATTGCTGCCTCAAACCAACAAAACAATCTGTCCCTGAAGATAATGAAGCACCTCTCAGAAGTAAAAACAAAACAAAACAAAATTAATCACTCAATATCAGTTGTGTACATTGCTGATTCCCAGCAGTGTTGTGATGCCAAATGAATGTGTGCTAGGTGGAATCACACTGGTGACCCAGGGAAAATAACACCATGGGCACAGGTGAGGCCCAGGCTCCAAATTTACAAAAATTAACAGAACAAACCTAATGGCCCTGTTTGTCTCATTTCTGTAATTTGTGGTGTTTGGAGTTGGGCTTGATGATTCTTGTGGGTGCATTTCAAGTTAGAATATTCTATCTTATCTGATATATTTGACTTTGTTGGGGCTGCAGGTGACAACATGCTTCTGCTGCTTTCAGTTTCACTTCTCTCACAGTGATAAGAAATGCTTATTGAGGTATTGATTGTCCTAGTACATTTTTACATTAAAAAATTCTTTCTGAAAAACATGGAATATAAAAGAAATAGTTTGCTTTGACCAGGGTTGTCAAGAAAAGATTACTATTCTTCATAATATGTTGATTTGTTTGAAACATATAATTTTTTTATAAAATATGTTGTATTAATCCTTGTCTTAAAATTGAAGATTAGTTCTGATTCAAGATATCTCTTAAATGATTGGTATTATAAGAGGATTTCTCCTCTACAAGGAACACTTAGATAATCTGTAGGCTGAGCTGTGATGTAGAGTTGAATAACTCCCAGACACCCCACAGGTGGTGTGGAAGATATTAAGCCCTTAACATGTTTCATTTACTCTTAATCTAAGTCCAAAATAAAAGTGTTAATTAACATACATTTTAAATTAAATTCATTTTATAAGTTCTGGAATACAACACAGTTGGAAATGTCATTTTAGTGTAACTTGTGGACAGCTGAACAGTACAGATTGTGACAAATTGATCCTGCACAGAACTGCTCTTTCCTGAAAAGGAAATAATCTATAAATCTCAGTGAAGGCCAAATCCCATTTGGGCTGGCTGGGAATTAATCAGCCTGTGGTCATCTGAGCTTGAGAGGCTTCTGCAGGTGAGCTGGAGGTGGATGCAGTGTGACCTGCTTATGATATTATCAACTATCTTGACTCTTGCATAATCTAAAGTCCCAGGTTTAGGCACTGGGATATATCAGTATATTTTCATTCCTGTAAAACGTCTGAAGAAATAAGTCAAAGTAAACACAGACATTAAATTAATATGATTTTGTTGCTAAGGTAGCAAATTTCAGATCTCTGTGGGAATACTGCTCCACATGTAGTACAATTCACAAGTATTAAAGAAATAATTTTATGCACTCATTTAGCTACATGAGCATTACATAGAGCTGAGATGAGTGAGTGGTTTAGCAAGAAATTCATATTCAACATGAAGACACTGACAGCTTTGTGACAGCTGGAATTTAGAGGGAATCATATTCATGAGCTGTGCTCTGTACAGGGGATGCACAACAAGCAGAAGATGAAGCCTCTCTTCACTTGTTCCTGTCTATTCTCCAGGTTCTCTCACCTTTTGCCGTATCATTCAACCACTTCTCAGGGCTTTATTAAAATCATAAAATGTGCTTAGCACTGATGTGTTTTAACAAACAAATAGTACATGCCATTGAATGTGATGCCTTGGACAGGAAAAAGGACTTGGGAAAGATGTTTTGATATTTGCATAGCAACTGTGCAAGGAAAAGTGGCTGATATTTCAGGGTGTTGCTTTCTTTAAAAACAGAATTCATGTATCATTCTATTTATTTGTGTACTCTAATTGGACAGAAGTCTATAAAGACTAAATTTCACAGAATTTGGAAAGAAGAAGTAGGAGAAAAAGAATGTAGAGATGGCCTTAATGATCCTGACCAAAGCAGAAAATACACATTGTACCTCTGACCAGAGGATGAAGAATTGGCTGGGGATTATTAATGTGTTTTCTGGAAGCAGACAAGTCTGTTGTACCTTGGTCAGGTATATTTCTTGTTTTTGTATATTTCTTGTCTTCTTGTTTTGATAGCTTGGGTGAAGAAGACATTTAGTGCTTTGTCTCCAGATTCAGGAAGAAACTCAGACAGACTGGTGAGTAAGGGGCTGGGCTTGGAGGCAGGATTGTCCATTATATCAGTTTAATGTTGCCATGTTGAAACATCATTTAAAGAAACACCATTTAATCCACCATATCATGGTTTAAAGTCACCCTGAGGTTACATGTTCTTATTCAGTTCACCTGATTGTGAAGACTTCCAGGATGAAATTACAGCAGCACTATGAAAGGTTTGTTTTTATTCACAGATGGAGGTTGATGGATCCTGAAAAGTGGATGGCAACACCTGGGCAAGGCAAGCCTTCTGAACAGTCTCTGTGTTGCTACACCCCAGGAGATGACTGGATCATTGCATTTTCCCTGAGCTTTTTCTTCCATAAAATGATCTGGACATTATTAACTAATGCCATTATTTTCATCATTGCTTCCATAAATGAATGTTATATGGCTTCTACACCTAGTTAACAAATGTGACACTTACAAGGCAGAAAAGACTGGCAGAAAGGGAGATTGTGAAGAACAGCACTTGATGAGAAGGATCTCATTTTAATGGTCTCCTTTTTGTTTCACACTTTTATTATTGTCTGTTGCAACTCAGCAGAAATCACTTTTGGGTAAATGCTATAATTCATCCTGATGTGGCTCTATCTGTGAATGTTTCTTCCCTGTCATTCTCCTTAGCACAGTAGTTTTTGTTTCTTAGTTTACAATAAAACTCTGGAACTAAAATTGCACATAAACTTAGCAGCCCAAATTGCTTTCTACTTGTTAATTTACAGTTTTGAAATTATGGTAGGTAGAGCCTAGCACAGATGTGGTGCAACTGTGGAGAATAAATGGAGTATGAATAGAAGGTAGGGCCTGGTTTTGATTAGATTTGTACTTCTATAAATCCAGAACATTTCCTCTCTTTTGGCTGGAGGAAGACTAAAATCTGTCTGGTATGGTGTTCTTTAATCAGGTATTCCAACCAGGTAATTGGACACTTTCTTGACAGGCACAGTGGCCAGACTTCTTATTTGCATGCTGAGGCTATTTTTAAAATCACTCTATTTATCAAAATAAAAAATATGGCAAATAAAGAAGATGAGCACTAGCCAGGCACCTAAAAAGTATAATAACTGTAGATGATATCATGTGGATTATTAGACAAGAATATTTGGAAGAATTGGGAAATTGTTTAGAAGGCTCTGTTTCCCACAAGACAGAAAACTGCTGAAGAAAAAATGGCATTCTGCCATTTCCCTAAAGGATAGCGAGGTTGCCTATGTTGTAAATGTCATTCCTAATTAACTCTGAGTTCTCAGAATATACATTATTGTAACATGATTTCATCATGCTGTGGTCTACCAAAATCAAGCCCTTTGTACATGTGTATGTAAAAGAGAGGTTGATACATATTGTATGGGGGAAGGCTTTGAGGAAAGCACATGTGTTTTTTGTTGTCTTACAGATGTCTAATAAGACACTGATCCTGTCTCAATTTCATCTTTAAATTTATTAATTGGTGCTAATCTCAAATAAACTCCCCTAACTGGATTTTCACTGTGCGCCAGAAGCAAGGGTCCAGGAACCCTACACCCTGAGAGATCAGGTGGGACCAGTGAGGTTCTCAAGAGCCAGCCTTTGTGGGGGAGTTTTAAGCCAAATCCTCTACTTTTGTATCTCTGATACAAAATCCACTGGGATTGTTCAATTTGTGTCTATATACTCTCTTTGGGAAACTACATAAAAATTAGCAGAGATCTCTATATTACAGGAATAAACCCATTAGACTTCTTTCTCCTAAATATGACTGTCATGTCTAATCCCTCCCAGGAGGTCAAGGATAAAATGGCTCATTCATTTTAAAGGTCTGTTTGTTCAGGCTAGTTGGGAAGAGCAGTGCAGTGTCATCATTCAAAGAGGTTTGGCCAAACACGGCAGGCAAAGCTGTCTTGGTTGTATCTTCTTGTTTTGGGGTGAAGGGCAGTGGCAGGTAAATTGAGGAGGCAGATTGATACCTTCAACAGGATAGAAAAAATTTCCTGTTATTCCCTCACTGGCATTTTATATCTCCCTCCTACACAGGGATCTCTCTCTCCTCCCCTTTGGACAGGTAAGAGTGTAACAGTGTGGAAAACACCCAGCAGGCCTGGATCAGTAGGTGTGTATGATGCTTTGGATTTACACTGTCCTTCCTGACTGTATGAAATTGGTTTGGATGGCCTGGGGATCAGGGAGTTTTCCTGTTAATAATCTGGGTTTAACAGAGGTCTCTATAGTCTGGTGTTCTCAGCACAGCCTGGGCTCACATGCAGCTGCAGTGCTGCTGTGGACACCACACCAACTTCCCAGTCCTTCCACCATTAATCAGTATGGAGCACTTAAAGGGCACAGAGAGAACATGACCTCCTGATAAACGTGACAAGACCTGAAAAACTAAGGAATGAAGGGATCAAATGTGAAATTATCTTTTCTCGGGACCTGGAGGATTCAGGGAATTCATCACTCTCACCTTCCTGATTTTAATTAATACATTTTCATGTCAAATTTGTCTAGCAGAGTGTCTCCTTTGGCATTGGAGTGACCTAATTGAGGACTTCTAGCACCTGAAGGGAACTTACTGGAAAGATGGAGCAAGACTATTTTCAAGGAAAGATAGTGACAGGACAAGGGGAATTTTTTTTAAAAGGAAAGAGACTAGGTTTAGATTAGATACTAGAGAAAAAAAATCCTTTAAGGGTGGTGAGGCACTGAAAGAGGCTGCCCAGGGAAGTTGTGGATATCCCATTCCTAAAAGTCTTCAAGGTGAGGCTGTGTGGAGCTTTGAGCAACCTGGTCCATTTGAAGGTGTCCCTACCCACAGCAGGGAGATTGGAATTAGGTGACCTTCAAGGTCCCCTTCCCACCCAAACTATTCTTTGATTCTTTGATTCTATGAAAGGATCCTGGTAGCCTCTTAGCAGGTCTTTATGAAAAGTAAGGATTGATCTACAGAGAAGATCTACCCAGGGTTTTGACCAGCATTTTAAGCACTCTTGTTTTTCAGATGCTGAATCCCTTCTCTATTTACAAGTCATGAGAAATCCTCCGCTGGGAAGATTGTGAAGAGCCTGTCAGCTTGTTAGCTGAACCGTCCAAGGCAAGACATTCCCTTAAACCTGAACTAAGTAATCAGCAACTTATTTCCAGATCATTCTGTGTGTCCGTGTCTTCATAATCCTTTTTTACCTTGAATTGCCTTATTTTGAATTTACATTTTGCTTGTTTCATAACCTATCTTGAGTTGAAGACGATTTCAGAAAACTTACCTTCTACAGATCTGACATTACCTAAAATCTCAACATTGGAAAATATTAGCAAGGGCTCAAATCCCCAGATTATTGCAAATATTCAAAATATGTGAACCTGTGTAAGTAGCAGGTCCTTAGAGTTCTCCAATGGTTGCTATTATTCAGGGATTTCTTTGACAGATGATACAAGCAGTGGGGCCTGAAAAAGGTGCTGTTTCTCGTGCTCCCTTCAGGTTATGTTCACAGAGATGTGAGCTGCTGCTTTTGGGAAGACTGAGCTGCAACTGAGCTCTGACCCCGTCCTGTGCAGTGGCACCACAGCCATGGGTGAATTGTGACTGCTGGCCTCAACAAATCCTTGTCACTGTCTCACAGAGAGACTGCATGCATACAAGCTTCAAAATATAAAACTCCTACATATTTCTTCTTTTGAGGTCAGGGAAGGATTGCACAGATAAGTGAGGACTCATGAAACTTGCTCTCTAGATTTTATATCTGGTACTATCATATGGATTTGTTTAATATGAAAAAGCAAATTGAGCCATGAAAGGAGTGGGAGAAGTGATTTAAAAACTGCACCAGGAAGGAAAATGTTTCCCTTTTCTCTTTGTGCCTGTCTGTCTAACAAATCTCCTTCTTAAGCAACTCTACATAAAGCAAGTTGCATGTACTACCCATGGTTCAGCAAGGCACTTCTGCAGCTGTTGGTATTTAGTAGGCAGCTGCTTGATTTTATTATTTCCAGCAGCCTGCTTCAGAGAGACTCTTGCTGCAGAAAGAGATATGGAAAGTCATTAGCCAGCTTTTATTCTTCGAAGTACAATGCAGAGGACAGAGTTGGCTGGGATTGTAATGATAGTGTTACATATGTTACAGACCTATAGTGACATCAGCTTTAAAACTTATACTACATTATAAAAAGATATTGCATGCTTGATCTCTGGTTTTAAGAAGACAAAGCATAAATTTTTTTTTTTCTTTTAGGCTTAGATTTTAAAGCTACAGCCATAGTCATGACTTCCCAAAACAGAAGGTCATTAATCAGCAACAAATGTTCTTTGATCATTTGTTGCTCACTTGTGTGTCTTATTTCAAACATGAGATGATAACTCCAGGCTCTAAAGTGCAGGGAAGTGCTTTGTTTGTGTAGTACCCACAGGCATGCTTCCACCTTTTCCCTCCTGTATTTCGTAAGGTGTGTGTCCCTCATAATCAGACCCTTCAACTCTCAAATCCCTCCTCAGTCTGGATGGCGTGTTGCTTCAGTGCAGCACACTTTAACACAAGCAGGAAAACAGATAGCAGGCAACCTGCTGTACCTTGGGGTACCTCAGGTTTTGACAGAAGCAACTGTTTCAGAAGATTTTAGGATTTTGGTCAAAGGCTGAACTTGAAAATCTTGGTGGTCTTTTCCAACCTTAATAGTTCTGTCATTCTATAATTCCATAACTCCACAACTACACAAGTTTGTGGTTTCTGAACAAAAGTCTCAGAGGTTCTCTGATGTCCAGTGTGGTCTGAAGCATTGAGATGCAAGAAGTGCATGCAGGTCATATGAAAAGCGACTACAGTCTTAGGAGGAGAGGGAGGAAATGTAAGACTTGGGTAAGGATGGGTCGTCACTGCCAATTTTTTACTCATGCTCTGGTCATAGACATCTTTTCCCTAAAAAGTCATCTTTTGGGAGAGATAAAAGGAGCAAAACCTATGGCAGAAGCTAAAGGAGTGTCATTAACATTGCCTGCCAAAATGAGTTGGGAAAGGACAGATTTTTCCAAACCAAAACTCAGTGTATTAACCCCACCTCGACAAGGCATTTACTCACAGAGTGGAGAAGCCAGAACTGTCTGAGGTGAAAGAAAGGAGTTACTGGGCAAAATGGGATTGAAGTAAATCAAAGCTTTGGGAGGAATATGTGTAACCTCATCTTCTCAGCTGCCTACAGCTGCTCAGAAAGGAAATTCATATGAATTAATGAGTCTTGCACCATCTCCATTTCCATTGTATTCAGGGTTGAAAGGACTAAAATAATCTGAGATTAGACACATTTTGCTGATTTTTAAACTCAAATGATAGTACTGTGACTGTGCTCAGAAAGAAAGAAAATTTGTATCATTTCTATGGTGAAAATTACTAGTCTTACACAAGGAGGAAACCATCCTTTGGCACTATGCTAATTAATGCCTTGAAAATAATAAATACACAAAGGAAATCCCAAATCTAAATCTTTCCCTTCTGAACTTGACTACTCCTGCCCTGGATCCTGAGCAGATTCACCCATTTTCTCAAAAGGACTAGAATGCGAAGAAGTTTTTATTATTATTTTTCAGTTTATCGCTTGTTTACCTCAATTGATTGAAAATATTTGTGGGAATAATTTTAGTTTGAAGTTTCATATGTACAGTTTTATGTAAGCTTTTTTTAAAGATAACTGATGAAAGAGTAACATGTAAATGCTGCTTAGTGCTTGGATTCTATGTTTTGCTGAAAAATGATTTAAGAAGTAAAAAATCCTAGTATGCCCTGTGGCAGAAGAGAATGGTGACAGCCTTCTTAGACCTTTCTTCAATTTATTACCTGTGTATTATAATCTGATGTGATGGTGTAGAGTAGTACTTGTTACACTGCAATGTTGCAATTTTACAGACAGAAAGGCTTGAACAAATACCCAGTACAGTATCTGTTAGATCCTGCATAGTTCAAAGACCACATCTGAAACTACACATTATGGACATAATTGATATTTAATGTAATTATTGATTAATTCTGTTTAACCATCATAATAAAGTTGTAAAAGATGAGTAAAAATTATGTGAAGGGAGCAGTTTGACTGTATGAAAAATATTTCCAATGCTAAAAATAGCAAGTTACTGTTAGAAGCAGAGACAGCTAAAGAAAATTAACCAAATCAGAACAACAAACAATATATTATCAAAATTCCAGATTAACAATTACCTTAGAAACAGAAGAATACCTGGTATCACAGGAAGAAAGGAGCTAAAATCTGTGATGTTAAAAAAACCCAACCTAACCATGATATAATCTCACTTACACAGCCACCTACAGGTGTACTGCTGTGCAGTAGGGCAGGAGGCTCGACCTTTGCTGTGCGTGGGACGCCCAAGAGGGTCAGGCACTTTGTGTTCATGGGGACACTCTGGGTGGTTTCAGCTATATTTAGGTGCAAAGTTAACAGGATCTGCCTTGATGAGTAACACTGGCTACAATTTTCAGTCTAATAGATCATGGCAGATTATAGGGCAGCAGAGGGACAGAGGGAGAAGAGCATGGATGCAAAATGCAGCTGCTGAGAATGTAGAAAGCAGACAACACTGGCAGCTGCTTAATTACATTTTGCCAGTTTTCACTATAAACCCTGGCACTTCTCTCTTTTTCAGATGATTGTTAAGGGGCTGAGGAGCCCCAAGGTATTTTTATGAAGAATTGAAAGAAAAGAGGAGAGAAGTGGAAGGGAGAGAAGGCAGAAGATAGGAATCTGCTTGCTGTGGCATGTGTTGCTGCTGTGCCAAGGCTGTGCCACTCTGCCAAGAGCTGCCTGGCCTGTGGCAAGGCTTGCCAATAATGGGGCTCAAGCAGGGTCTGTGGGCACCCAAAAGGAGTGGAGATGGGACATGTGAGAAACCTTAAGGCTGGGTTGGTTCTCTGAATAATCAGGAGGGAAAGAAATGCAAATTAAATGTGAGACTCTTGATCTTTCCATAGTAGGAAATAGTGCCTGCACTCCTTAAGGATCCTGCAGCTTGTTTTGTCTTCCTGGTGAGGACTTGTGTCATTGTAGGTCAAAAGTTCCAAGATCACTCTTTTAAGGGTCTAACTTTCGGGAAGGAAATAATTATCAAAAGTGTCTGAATTTTCTGTGGCAGTCTATCTTCTGTTAAAATCTGTCAGTCGCTGGCTATGTGTGGTGGGATTGCTCTCAGAACAAAGAATAGGAGGCATCACCGCAGCTTTATAACAATAAGCATAAAAAACCCCCTCAACTGATCATGGGAATTACAGTAGAAAAAAAAAATCCCTCAATTTTGTAGTTTGCTGTGTTCTCCTCCCTATTACTAAACTCATAACTGTGTGTGGATATAACTCTCCCTCTATACAGTTTAGAATTTGATGGTGAATATTAGTGGAATATAATAAAAACATAAAATCTAAAATCGTACAATTTTAATTTCAGCATATGGAGAGAGACCTTCCTATTACCCTAGTCAAGAAAATTAAACCCACCCTTTATTAGATAATTTGTATTTTTATGCTTGCATTTCTGCTCAGAAAGGAGGCAGAGTAAAATGACCTAATCCTTTTTACTTGAGCAAAAGAAGAGTGCAAGGCATTATAAATGAAAATTTGGGAAATTGTTTTGTTTTTTAAAGCAACCAACCATAATTCACAAGAACAGCATGTTTTCCCCTGAAAGCCTAGAAAAACAATGGCATTGTATGGAAGGCAGCTGTATCATGAATTGAGAGGACTTACTGAGTTCACAGACTGTCTGAGAACTGACACTTCCTAACCTGAACAAGATCAAACTGTGCAGACTGCACTTTAAGTAAATAAAAGCAAAGGAAGAGATTGAGTCGCTGAGAGAAAGCTAGACTTGTGGAACAGGAAACTGTAAGGACAAAAAGAGCTGAGCAGATCTTATTAAACCCTCTCAGCACAAATAACCTACAGAAACTGTTCAGGATAGCCAGATCGGTGTGTGCTAAACTGGATGAACTGCATGCTGTAAAAGTGAAACAGAAGGTGTTTAAGCTTCCTAAGCCTCACAGAAAAAAAAGAAATCTGTTAAGGCATAACACACTGGCAGCATCTCATCCCTGAGTCATGTGCTTGCCTAGAGCTGCGTGGGATTGCGCCCTGTGGAGCAGGTACCTGGGCAGCATGATACTCTGAGAGGTGTCAGCAAAGGCATTAGTGACTTGCTGGATCCTGGCTCTGTGAAGGGGTTTTTGGAAGCTGTCACAAGCATGCACTGCCAACAAGCCAGCAGGGCATGGCAGCACTGTTTAGCAGTGTCAGCACAAGGTGGTACCTTGTTGTGTGGTGTTTCAGGGTACAGAGTGATCCTCAGCAATGGAGGTGTCAGAGGAATATAAAGGACAAACTCTCTGTTCTATACGTTTTTAAAGAGGAATATAAAGGACAAACTCTCTGTTCTATACGTTTTTAAAGAAGTCCCTTGCTAAACAGCTCTGAGTCTTCTGAAAAATATGAGAAACTGCATGAAGACCTCAATTTACTCTTGCATTAGCATCAGGGCAAATGAGCCTTACCCCATGCTAAGGCAAGAGGAGGACTGCAGTTCATCACAGCAGCACCAGACAGTCCTGAATGAAAAGTGTGTCACCTCAGGGCTAAAGGCAGCTGGCCTCCATCTCCCATTTTCTGACTGCCTCTGTTGCCGCCTCAGTGATGCTGACAGCGAGAGTGCCTGTAAAGAGAGACAACTGGTGCTTTCCTTTTGAGCACTGACTGCAATCCAGATGACATGGCTGAGTTTTCAGGCACCTGGCTCAGTGCATCTCCATCACAACACTCCCACTGCATTGTGTTGTCATTCTCAGTTAAGAGCCAACAATACGTACCTCACTCATCATTACTGTCACATCAGAAGAATTTACCCCTCCAAGTTTAGCTCCATCATTGTTCATAGCCTCTCTAAGGACACGCAGCCTCCCACCCAGCCTGCCTTGAGCTGACAGGTGTCTCCTCTGTTGCTCATCTTTCAGACAAATTTGGTAAATTAGACATTAGGATTTTAGGAGGAAGGGTTCGGAGGTCTGCAGGCAGAATTGGCCAGACGGGAAGAAAACTGGTTAATGGTTGAATAGCATATGCTGCAGCCTCGGGGCTTGACTTATTGGTATCTGCTCAGAAAGATTCAATAATTACACCTCCTGGTGAGGGACAGAATCCTTTCCTCTTTGTTACCTAGGAACTGCTGATGATGCTCTTTATCTTGCAAGGAATGCCTTCAGTAATACCATTGAGGAGGCCTGAGTTGTTTGCTGCTGCAGAGCTGCTCTTTTCCTTACCCTGTGTTCAGTTGCACAGCTGTTCCCAAGGTGAGCTGGGATGTATTCACCCAGCAGGTATCCTTTCTTTTTTTTTAAAGAAGCAGGTTTAGCAGGTGAGTGTGAAAGCTAGTATATCTACATTGCAAGAGAAAATATTAATTCAATATTCAGGTCAAGAGGAAATGGCCTCAATTTGCACCAGAGATCGTTTAGATTGGATATTAGGAATTATTTTTGATGGAAAGGGTGGTCAAACATTAGAACAACCTGTTGCCCAGGGAGATAGTGGAGTGACCATCCTTGGAAGTGCTCAAAAACCATGTGGATATGGCACTTGAGGACATGATCTAATGGTGAACATGGTGTTAGGCTGGTGGTTGGACTTGATGATCTTTAATTATTCTTTGATTCTATGATTGGAGAAAACTGTAAATATGTCAAGAGCCATAAATTAGGTAAATAACTAGTCTAAGGAAGTACTGCTTTTGAGGATGGTTTCATAACCCCATTCATTTCTTGTTGTACGCTGAGATTTATGATGGCTATTTCCCAGTCTTGAAGGCCAAGGCATGAAGAGCTTCACTATCTTTACCATCAGGATGTAATTTAAATGTTCTTCACACCTTATCTAGCAGGAACCTAGACAATGCTAGTGCTACAACACTGCTGCAGTGACCCCTTCTGAGTTTTCTTGCATCTAAACAACCCCAGTTCTTTACAGATTTCTTCAAGAGGAATTCTTTCCACATTTTTTATTTCCCATTACTGTCCTCTGGACTGCCTGCAGAGGGTTCTTCCCCATCACTTGTTTCAGGCTGAGCATTGTGACAGATTAATGCCTCTTTCATGCAAGTTAGGGTTCTGATTTTACTTTTCACTACCATGTCAAATGTTGCTGACTTGTCTGTCATGACCCTGTGACCTCTTCATGCAGTTGGTAAGATGTGGCTTGACATGACTGTAATAAACTGGTGATCTAACAGAAGTCACATGGTTATCAAAACTAGGGCTTCAAATAACATATGTAGAATAAAAATATAAGAAGGTTTTTAAAATGTCTGCTAGATCTTTTAAAGAAAATTTGAATTAACATCCCATCCTTTCAGCTGGAAGAGCAGAACTGAGAAGACAATGCCTTACTTCATTTACATTGCAGAAAAAAAGGTAATGACATTTTTTTTTTCACTTGAAAAGGCAGAGGTGGATAAAAAAGGTAGATTGAAAAATGCCTGAAGAAGTTTGGGAGTATTTGACACATCTTCATTTTTAATTTCAGTACACTGTAACATTAATATACTATATTCCTTTGGATAAAGAAACAGATTAAAATGGAGGGTTGCAAAGATGGGTCCTTTGAAATCCCTTTTAAAGTGAAAGAAAAATTGGATAACATTCATGCATATATTGTCTCTGTATATCAAGATCCTATTTCTTTAAAGGGATACCTGCATGTTGGAGACTGCCTTAGGAATCAGATTTTCTGCTGTAATGCTGAATTGATATCCCAGAGGTGGCTCTTCAAACTGCTGTTCTGGCTCAGCTCTTCAGTTTTTGAACTGGATATCCAGAACCATTCAGCAGATGGATGGTCAAAGAACAGTTCAAGCAATCAGTGATCAATCTCTTTGCACCCAGTCATCACCTGTGTAAGAGCAATAATGAACCATGAATCAGAACTATGGGGAACAGTTCCCCACCCTACAATACACACAGGTAGAGCACAGGTGGAGAGGCTGGCAAAGGTTTAAATCAGCTTGGTGATAATACAGCCTAATCCAGGGCTATGCTAAGTGTTGTGGCTTCCCAGAACAAAGACATGGATTGGTGCAGGCTAACTTGAGGCAAAGTCTGACATAAACTTGGTGGAGCTGCACATGAAGGTTCACAGTGCCAGCTCCTGCGATAGTCCTCTTTCAAAGGGCATAAATCAGGAAAAGGTATTTAGAGGACAGAAAGGTAGGAGAAAAAGAAAGGAATCTTTGCACCTCCCCAGAAACTTCTCCCTATTCCTTAAAGCTGCTTATAAAGCATGCTTTAGGTGTGAAGTGATTTTGAAATAGCAGAATGAGAACATGGATAGGACAGAAGACGTAATTTAGCTATCCAAAAGCCCCAGGAATGATGGAGGAGAATAGAGCAGCATAACTCCTCTTGGGATCTGAGACCTTCTGTAGCACCTCTTAACCTCAGAATAAAAAAGGAAAATGCCTTGTGCAGTGAAACACAAACTGTAGAGTTGGTGTTATGTGGAGGACCTGAGTTCATAATGTTAACTCTAAAAAAGGTGATATTTCACTAAGTGCCTGCAAATGCATTTTGCTTTTAAGCTCCTTGGTTGAAGGATTATCTTTGCTCAAAGATCATCCTTGTTTTTAGTGTGGCCAACCCACATCATGAAAAAAAAAAGCATTAAGTAAGAAGCAATAACTAAGATAACATTCAATTTTGTCTGTGATCTCCAAAACTAATATGACTAGGATTTTACAACAGCTGTAATGGGGAATCTAGGAATGATACAGAATAGAATATTTTCTACTCTGACGACACAGTTATATAACCAGAAAGTTTCTAATGCACATCAGTTGTCACAACAGTGAAGTCTTTACACTGTGGAGATAATTTCCTGCTCGGTTACTTTTATGCAGCACTCTATTGCAGTAAGGGTGAAGTCGCTATTATGAGAAAAATGTACAGAATAGCTAATTATACTGGTCTGAGGCATCCTGCAGCTGTTTTACATTGGTTTCTAGAGTCCAACTAACATTTAAGAAATGTATGCATATTTTATTATTCTTCCAGCAAATCTGTTTTTAAGTCAACCTTTCCTTTCTGGGCATAGACCCCAGCTGGTTTTATAGGGTTTTAGTACCAAACCCTCCTCATGCCTCTACCCCTGAGCCAAATTTCTTCATCATATCAAAGAAAAGGGCCAATACAATTCCTGTGTCAAAGATTGCTGACTCTCTGCCATGGCCGTCCTACCAAAAGCCAGCCATCCACAGTCTTCACTCTTGCCACTCCTCTTTGCTCTTTGTGCACTGAACACCCCCCTTCTCACAGCCTTTTCTTCTCTCACTGGAACCATGTATTCTGCCTTCTCTTCAGTTACAGATGTGGTTTGGTTTACTTACGTGGATAATTGTTACATCCCAGCCTTCATTTTATAACCGTGTCATCACACAATCCCACACTCATTTTCATGTGCCAGCATCACTCTGCTCTAGTTGAACATCACCAGATCACATCATGTGCCTACTGAAAAGGTTCAGCATAGTAAAATGTTTGAACATTCCAATGTACAGTGTGAATATAAATTGTTGGAGAGGTGAACTGAATTTGTATTGGGCAAACATTGCATTTTCTTGATAACCTTTTAAAAAATTTACAATTTACTCTGAGTTTTAGCATGAATTTGTTGAAGACTCAATTTCAGTATTCTGTCACAGAAAAAGAGCATAAAATATGCCATCATATTGTTTAGATCAAGTAATATAGCTAAGATTAAATAAATAAATAAATTATCCAAAGTGCTCTCTCTGGAAAACACACAGTTGAACAGCTATTGTCCAGTACTCATTTAAAAAGTTTTAGAGGCTTAAATGGCTTTGTTTACTGTCATCTTGGCCCTTAACTGCTTCTCATTCCTCTTTGTGCCATGCACATGGAGTTATAACAATAGAATTTTCAAATCAAATGGCATAATTTCTGCCTGTGACAAAAGCAGATTGTTTGGCAGTACTAGGTAGCAAAGCTGAAATCTGAATTAATTGGAATATCTCAGCTTTTCTTAAGACAATACAATAAGAAAATCATAGGGAGAACTTGAAATGCTTAAGGACAGAGCCTGAAAAGTGATATTAGCAAGTTGCCAGTTCTTGACATCAATCTGGAAAATACAGTGAGATTTTTTTGTGCTATTGAATGAGTGATTAGTGACTATTTCATACCTCTATTTTTGGTTTTTCAGTTAATAAAGGGATGACATCAGTACCATAAAAATACAGTTTCCAGCCACTGCATAAACCCTGAAATACTTGAATTTCTTAAAAAGCAGAAGGCTGTGGCCTTGTAGCAAGTTTCCCTTGTCAATAACTCTGTTTCTGCTAAGAAAACCAGTTGTTAGTGGTAGTAGGCTGGATTGCCAGGTTATTGATCCTCCCTTTCAGAAGGGAGGAGGAAGCTGTCCATTCCCACTGTTCCCAGCAATGGGACAAAAAAGAAAGTGCTTATTTTTCTCAGGAATTTCTTGAGATAGTTTACAGCACACATTATGAAGCCTTTTCTAATGATAATGGTTGTGCAAGAGAGGAATAGATTGTGTTGGAGAAGTGATGTCTTCCTTCTGTTACTGGGAGTTACACAAGGATCTTTCAAGAATTCTACTTTGTTCTTCTTTGGGTCAAGGGTCAGACATGGATTATTAAGATGCAAATAACAAATAGATCACCATTCAAGAATTTTTCTGGTACATTTTTTTAAAATTTATTTTTATACAGCAATTTCCCCCACTTCCCCATTTTTATCACATGAATTTGCATCTGCAGTTTTGTACCCAAGCTCCCTAATGTTTAGAAGCCCAACCTCTTACTGTGTGATAGATATTAAGGACTCACAAAAATTTATATTCAAGTTGCATTTTAAAGATAAATATGCTTTCATCACTAACCTGCTTTTTACCTCCACGAAGCAATGAATCTTCACTGCTTGCATGACACATGCTCATCTTTTAGCAACATGGTTGCCCAACAGAAATTCCAAAATATAGCACATTGTAAATAATTAATTTAGGTTAATAGGAAACTTAACATCATTTAGTCCAAATGTTAACTTAATGCTGCCAAAGCCAACACTAAGCCTTGTCTTTGAGTGTCACACCTACACAGCCTTTTAAATAGCTCCAGGGGTGATGGCTCAACCACTTCCCTGGCCAGCCTGTTCCAAGGCCTTTCTCTGAAGAAATTTTTTCCTAATATCCAATGTAAATGTCACCTGGTACAAATTGAGGCTATTTCCTCTTGTCCTGTCACTTGTTACCTGGGGAAAGCCCAAACCCCACTTGGCTACACCCTTCTTTCAGGGAATTGTAGGGAGTTAAAAAAAATCCTCCCTCAGCCTCTTTCTCCACACTAAACAGCTGTTCCTCCTAAGACCTGTGCTTCAGACCCTTCACCAGCTCTTTGGATGTGAATTTACCATCCCATTTTAAACAATTTCTTTACTTAATATTCCCCTAAGTTTAGGAGATGGTCAGGTCTTAAATATGACCATAATATTTGTCTTGTGCCATTTTTTTTTGATTTATACAGGGCCATAGGTACACCAGGACACTTCACTTGAGTATAAAAACTGTATCATGATTGTACTGATTGTACTTAGAAGCCTTGTAAATCTCTGCACATGCCACCAGTAACAGAATGGGAGGATGTTCTTCCCCAACAGCTCACCCTGAGTGGCAGATGGGTTTGAGACTATGCTATGAACTGCCTGAGAGAAAGAGCAGAGCCTGAATGTCCCAAAATCTGGTCCTACCTGCACATTCCTGCCTAACATTGTTCCTTGTCTAAGGCAAGAGCAGCTGCCTGCCACTGTGGTTTGGCTGGAGCAGGTGAGCTGACCTTCCCTGGGTGTGCCAGAACCAGCCCAGCAGGACCTGCCCTCCCAGAATTTTGGTGTTGTTATTGAAACAGGTGTAGTTGGTGAGCAGAGTCAGTGGCAGTCCACTGGGGAAATCCTGGTGACTCAGAGGTGGCTCAAAAAAGACAATAAATACAAAGAAAAAAATTATGATCAGAGAAGAGGAATAATATTTAAGAAAGTATTGCTGGATTATTTATTTATGCAGATGAATACCTCCTTCTCCTATTTGGACTCTTTTGCGTGTATATATACATATATAAAAATATATTTAAGTTCACTCAAAAGCTGAAAAAGAATGTAAAATCCCAGAAAGAAGATTTTTATTTATGAGATTTCCAGTTGTGACAGATTACCATTCTCTCTAGAAAAGGAAATTATGCTTCTCTGAAAATATGACTTAATATTATGGGGACTATTATTAAAGGGACTATTACTGTAATCTTCTTTTTTTCCTTTGTATGCTGGTTATTCTTATTCAGCTTATTCAGGCCTTTCATTCACCAGATCTTTGGCTGCATAACTGAATTAGTACTTTGGTTCCTAGATTGGCACTGTTATGGGTCAGAAGAAATTAAGAGAATCTTTAAGATATAGAACTCAGCATGAATTCAGTGAAGAAGCATTCACACATTTTTTAACATAGTTTCATTGATATTACCAGTGTTGTTGAGCATGCTTTTCAATTCTATAAAAAATGTATCTGGAGAGACAGAAATGGATATATAATTATACGAATATTTACATTGAATGATACCTATGTAAAATATTGAGTTCTTTCCACTGATGTGCTCACAGGAACAAGCAGAAGTTACTTCAGGAGCTGCTTGCACAAGCACACCACAAACATTTTTCACTCAGGATATGTTTTAGCAAAACTCCTTGACTTTGATAGAAAAGTCACTTGATAAATAATATAATTATCTTGTCCACCTCTGTATGCCCCATTTGCAACAGAGCAGATTATTTGTCAGCACATCATTAGCCAGACATTCATGTGTCTGAAGTGAGTAAAGGAATATACTTTAGAATGTAAATATTAAAAGAGGGGGGTTTTTTAATGAGTTCAAATAACACATTAGGCATAGGGCACATGCCTGATTTAAAATCTGCACAAAGAACAGGGTCATGTCTGTCTCCCTATTAACTGATGTCGTGAGTCACATCATCTGCTGCAAATAACATACGTTGCAAATAAAATCTGCCTATGTGTCTGCAACATCATTTTATGAATCGACCTTGAATGGCAGCATGATTGAAAAAGATTCACTTTGAAGACAGAAGGAATAATTTTCAGTCTATGCTGTTTCCTGAAGCTGCTTGATTTGGGGGAAAATTATTTCTGCTATATATGAAGTCACTACGGTCCCATCCTATCATTCTACTGCCTCGTTGGAAAAAATTATTTTCAGTGGCAGGGGAGAGGGGAAAGAATATGATATGAAAGCAAAAGGAATTACAAAACAATTACAACGTTATGAAAACACATAATAAACCAACTCTTTATTGCTTGAACCAGTCTCCTTTTATTTTTAGATGCCAACCATCTACAAGTAAGTATAAAGAAAACTACAGACTTCAAGAAGTCCAAAAGAAGGACCTGGCTATTGCAATGGAGTTACTGCATGAAACTTTATAAAGGTCTTTGTGGCCTTTTATCATCAATACAGATGCCCAAGCATCTCCTTGAAAAATTTTGGCTTCCCTCTGCAACCTGTTGTTTTAAAGGTGAGCAGCAGCAGAAAGAAATAGAAGCTAAAGCTGAAAGTCTCAGGGTGGTTACTTTCAAGAAATGAAAGTTTTCTTAGAATTTCCTCATTGTGAGATGCTAGGAAACACCTTAATAGTGCTCTGATTCCATCTCTGATATATTGTGTGGATTTGTGTTCAGTAGTAAAGGATCTAATTTTCTAGACTCAAGGGAGTCCTTTAGTTTGACCTGAACATGGGTTAACTGCAGCAAATTGTTTGAATTTCTCTGGTACTTGCCTCACTCTAAAACATCTACTTGGAATCATACAACTGTGGGCTGGAAAAGATCTCCAGAGGTGCCAAATCCAACCATCCATTCCAAACAAGACCATTGGTCAGTCCTGGCTTTGTCTTGCTGAGTCTTGGAAACCTTCAAGACTGGACCATCCATGGCCTCTCAGTTACTGGTCCCAGTGCAGCACCATGGTCCTGTTGGATCTGCTCCTCCTCTGCCTGACTACTTCTACTTTTTTTTTTAGTTATCATTAATTGATTAAATATTATTCCATATTTTTCTTTCTATATTTTTCTTTCTCCCTGCCTTTTGTATTTAGATGAGTAAAGTCCTTCAAGGTTCCCTTCAGCATTGTCACTACTGTGCCCTTGAGTGCATGGCATGGGTAGATCTATTGGGTAGGACACCTTGGCTATTTTCTTTTCAAACACTAGTGGATCCTTGATGCCCAGATATCAGATTTATGAACTCATAACTATGAACTAAACTATAGTACTTATGTGCCTGAAGAGCAAAACATACTAAGTCTTCTCTAGGACTATATATTTTTTTAAATTCATATTGGTCCAGTGTAAAACACCAGGGTTTTGCATCTGCAAACTCAGCTTTGCTCCCTCTCAAATTAATGCTGATCCTGGCAGTTACTTTGTGCTTTCCTCCCATCATATATCACAACATTTCAATAATGTGTACATATCTGACTTACTGATTCATAGATGTCATGTTACTTTCCATCACGACACAATGAAATTATCCATTCACTATTATTTATATGTCATTGAAGATTAATATATTCCAGAAAAGATGCAGATGCCTCTGCCTACCTTTGAAATGCAAAAAAAAAGAATTGATAGGCACTTGACTTCAAGTGTTTTTGTTGAGTGTTTTGTCAAGTCAATGCAAGCAATCTCCCTTGCTGCTTCTTAAATTTAAGTATTACTTATTCATTTTTGTCAACTTATTTTGGGTGGCATTGAAAGAACCTTGTAATTATTGGTGGAAAAGAACTTCTATTGAACTGTGTTAAAAAAGTCTTCAGACTTCTGTGCTACCTGGAATGAGTACAGAGAATTCTTGAAGAATAAGTTTCAAATTCCAGACTCCTCATCTGGAAATGCATGTTTATAGATGCCTAAATCTTGATATCTGAACCTGTGAATGCATCTCCCCCTGAGGTCGTGTGTGTGTTCTAGTTCCTGTGTTACCCCTGCCAGTCCCATTGATATAACTCAGCTCTTTGTAGCCCCAAAAAACAGTGAGAGCCAAATTTCTAGATTAATATAGGAAAGTGAATTAGACTATAGAATGATATCCTCTACTCCCATACCTGACATGAACTGGAATGTATGATCTGTAAGTAAGAAGAAAATCAGGTTAAACACGAGCAAACCTGTTAAGTTGTCTCCATCCTGCCATTAGATAAGGCCTTAGAAGTTCCTGGACTCTCCTTTCAACCAGCTGCTAGTGTGAGAAGTTTCTTCAGCTGATGCAGAAACAACTGACAGTAAATCAGAACATGTGAATGGATGTTAGATTCAAACTCAGAGCAAGACCCCCAGAGAATGATAAAATAGGGCATTTAGTTCATAAATACAGTCCTCTAATCTGTCAGGTTACTTGTGCAAAACGTTTCTTGTTTTGAATACAGTAATCACAGTTCAAAATCACCCTTGGATGTTTAAGACCAGGGCTATCTAAAAGGGATTCAGTGTTTCAGAGGCAGCTGCTAGAAGACAGCTGAGCAATTACACTGAGACCTGGCAATTACACTGCTCAAGCTGGATTAATTGCACAGTCTCGAAGAGTTGTGTCCCTCTTTGGCTATTCTGTGGGAATGAGACTTCTTAGACAGCCTTAATGAAACTGGGTGCTCTAAATCAGTTTCCAACTGAAATTGTCTTAACAAGACTCTTTTACTTTTGTTTATAAATCTGTATATAACACATTTAATGGTCTCAGGTCTTTTCATGTCTCTTAAAAATTCTTTGTATGCTATCCCCATGACATTCTAAAGATGGCTGAGGATTTTAATTTGTAGATAAATCTTCCAAGTGTACATATGACGTTATCAAAATCAGCAACAGAATAGTTATTTCAGTGGAAAATATGCTTGTTATTCTGTTTCTCCTCACTATCAAATAATAACAATACCTTGCCAACCACACTTCAGCATAGCCCTAATATCTTTTATTTGATGGAAACTATGTTTTGAACAGTGATGTACCCAGAAGGGCGAATGGCTCCTTTGTACAAGATCTTGACACTAATTAAAAGTTTAATTTGATAGTGTCATTTATATGATCATATTTGTATGTATAATATTACCCTGACTTTAAGTCTTACTTCCCACACAGCATAAATTGCACATCCCATTCAGGTACATTCTGAAACAACATAAATAGGAACTAAAGGACTAAAGGACAGGAGACTCATCTAACATACAGTTTAGACAGCTGCTTTTCCTCCTCTCAGCCCTTGTTTCACTGTCCATTTTCTCTACTTATACAATATCAATTGCCTGTTTACCCTGTTCCATAACACTTTTCACAAACTTTGGGTTAAAATCCAGTCCGAGTTATATGCTGGCAGTTGGATTTGTTGGCAGCACAGGAATACAAATACTTCTCAAAGTTAAGTGGCTTCTCTCTTGAAATTTCACTGCAGGACCTTGTATTTTGTTTTTAAAAACACCCTATTTGTTTTTGCAATGCAAATTGAAGATTAGCAAAGAGACTGAATTGGCAGAATTTCAACTGATGAGGTAGTATTCTGACCAAAAATATCTTGCTGAACTCAAACAGGCAACCTAAATTTGACATGAAATTGGTCTCTGTAGTCCAGAAATGGGAGTGTGACAATCATAGGCTGAACCTTTATTAGAGTGACTTAAAGATGACAGTGCACATAAACTGGCGTTAATTACATTTTGTCTTTAAAAAGAAAATGTCAGACAATAACTAGTGATTTGCTATTTTTCATGAAAATATTTTAAGGCATGGATGGATTATGTTTTTCAATGTTCCTATACAAACACTTTAATTTCCTAGAGAAATAGCTTCCACGCTGCAGAAACTTGCTATAAATAATTGCTACTGTAAACAGAGCTTTGAAATTATCAAAATAGGGATTTGGGAACTGTAGTCATTTAACACCGTTCCTTCTTGCAAACTCCCTATCCTTCTTTCTTATGCTGAAAATGTCAAAACAAGATATTTCAATGCTGTCAAAGAGCTTTTCCCACTGTTTTCAAAACACATTTTTGTATGAATTGATACCCTGCTTTTAAAAATTTTGATATAGTAGTACTCTAAGGTAAATTGCTTTGAGAAATTTTGATCAGAGCAAAATGGAGGTTTTGAGGCGATGTTAAAATGAAACTAATATCAACAGTTATACTGAACTTAGTTGCACAGATTGACATTGCAGTCCTGAATCTGTGTAATGGGACCCAATGGCACTGACCCAATGCCCAATGTGAATGGCACTCCTTAATCACAAATACGGAATTATTTCAAAGGTGAAACAACCTCTGGCAGAATGACCTTCATTAAAAGAGGCATTTCAGCGTGATGCAGGTTTTGACCTCACAAGGAGAAACAATGAAAACTCTTGTACAAACCTAACCTTAGATGTTTTTTACCCAGCTCAGAATCTACTTTAACTGTTTTGATATTGTAGAAAGTTCTATTTTTCCAATATGTCAGTCCTTTGAGGAAGGGCCTTCTTCCTAGTATAATGAATAAATTAATGCCGCTTATACTGGGCAACTGAAGAGAAGGGTTTCAGATGTTTTAGTTATTCTTCTGTAAATCATGTTTGCAGTCACAGAAATATAGCTCTGAAATATTGTAGTGGTTTGTTGTCAGTAGATAGAAATTTTTAATTTAAAATTCTTTATTTGTTGTACAAATATTTCTTCAGACATTCATATTTTGCAATGAAGATTTTTTGGAACAGCATATTATTGAAATATCAGATATCAGATACTTCAAAGTCTCAGATACTCAGAGTTCAGAATTCTGGTTATTTGTTGGGGCTGGAGGAGTCAGTTCTGAATCTCTGTCTTGTACAGTGATTTACAAGTTTACAGCACAGCCTTATATTTCATCTCAGGTTTATATGTCTGTGTAAGATGAACAGCAAATTCAGTAAATCATCTAAATGTTTGGGCACTGGGAACATGCTTACCATCTGGTAATTTAAAATGGATCTTGCATTGTGATTGAATAAAAATGTTACTGCAGCAGTATGATGAAAGGGAAGCAGGAGAAATGTTGGGACAGTGCCATGATCAGGAACCCTCATCTCTGTGCCATGAAGCTTGTGAGCAACATTCATAAAATCATCTGAACATCAGGATTTTTTCAAAGACTTCCAAAGACTTGTGAAACTTACAGTTTCAAAGTCTTTTATCTGACACAGACTGTATACAAGTCTTTATCTTGCAGAACACTTCACCTGGCCTTTCCCAGCTGTAAGAAGGCATGGCTGCAGTCAGGTCTCAATCCCATTGAGAGCTCAGTTGTCCTTCAGAAACAGCTTTTCAGCAGGCTGCTCAAGGGGATAGCAGCCTATTCCTCTCCCAAGGCTGAGTACAGCGGAATGTGGTTTTTGGAGCTGTGGGAGGATGTTTTTTCCACCTTTAAACTTCCTGGAAACTGAACCTTACCTGAACTAGTAACATGACCATCTACTGCTCACCATCCCCATATGACTTTATAGAAGCACTCTTGATGCATTTTGACTCATGTGGTGACATTGTTTGGTGGCCTTAAGAGTAAAATCTGCTGGGTTTTCTACTGGCTGCTTTGGGCCTTCTTACGGCACATCATCAAAGGTGGCAGATCATTTAATAAACTGCTGCAATGCTCACACAAGATTTTCTTTTCATCAGTATTCGACTCTCACTGCTGGGAAGTGGATTGACATCCCACCTTTAGAGCTGCAGTTTTTAAGCCTGTGCAAAAGAACTGGATTTTTTTTCTCATGCATAACTTGCTGCTGATCTTCTAGGTTGTTTGGGCTTTTTTGCCTACCGTTTATATCTGAAGAGAGAAAGCTTTGCTTGAACTTATGTTTGGTTATTTGGCAAGAAATTTGCTTCCCTGCTAATTTCATGCTATACATAATACATCTTTAAGTACTCATTTTCATCAAAACAATCCAGATATTTCCATGTGGTAAAATCAACCATCCACCTTTGCTACAATGTTGTACAATGTGTCCCTTGTCCCTGAGTCATTTGCATTGGATTATTTCTTGTTAGAGCAATAATAGGCTGCATTTGTCTTGCCTTTTGGCATATGCCTTTTTAAATCATTCAATATTTACTGTCTGAGTAGATGTGACTCACTTGACATCTGAATCCTCATGACTGAGGCCTAGACCAACCACCTGTATCCTGCATGGGCAGTGTAATTATGACATCATGAACATAACATCGTGCTGTAACGATGCTCTTAACAACACTGTAGATCTTGGCCTGCAGCTGCATCATCTTATGCTTGCAGATTTGGTTGCCAGCTGGCCCTCGGCAAAAGGTTAGAAATGAGATACTAGTTCCCTCTAGATGAAGCCTCCCTAATAGGATGAGTTTATCATTTTGTGCAATGAGCTTGGTTGTACTCTTGAGATCCAATATTCTTTGGTCTCAGCAGGCATTGTAGCTCATGACTAGACACTAGCAATTATTAAAGACAGTTATTTATAATATCATCAGTTAGTTGAAAACAATTTAGAAAATACATTTTCACGTGTTCTCAGCTGACAATTCCTTAGCCAACTCCTGTTTTTTCAAGTTGCTTTTTTCCAGATATGAAAATTTGCTTTTGGGTAAATTCATTGATCGTGTTTTGCCTTTCCCACTATGACGGCATTTTACTCATTTGATGAAGAAAAGACCCCACTTTTGAGATATTTTCATGCTGAAGCACTGTTAGCCTCTGGAGCTACATATGAGGTGTATCAGTCAGAGCCAAAGGTTCAAACAAATAACAACAAAGAGAAAGCAGAGTGGGAACTCCGGTTTCCAAGCAGGAAGGCCTTTTAAATCAGACTATAATTAGTTTTCTCCATTCCCACTGAGAGTAGGACAAGAAATAAAGAATTTAATTTATGGATGTGATGATTTAAATTAGATAATTTTCTAATATCTATTTCTACAATATTATTTTTCTGACACTTGAGGCATATTTGAATTACTGTGCTGAACCTTTTTCTGCAGTGATTCATGGGAAAACTAAGAACTGTCACAAACAGCACTGAGCCAGTTGATACAGATGAGATCATCCTAGAAGATGCTGTGTAGGGAGAGGATAGTGCCTTACCTAGTGGTAATAAAAGTCAACATGAGCCAACAAAGACCAGTTGTAAGAAAAGCTTTATGGAACTAACCCACAGATGGAGAAGGTGCTGCAGAGTAAGCAGGCAGGAAGCATCCTTGGGCACCATGCTCAGCAGTGCTTGGATCTCAACAGAGGTACAGTGGTACTGAAGTAGGTGGATTCAGTGAGACATACTTTTTATGCTGAAATTGCACCTTTGAGAGCCTCTGGAGGGTTGGGTCAATGTTGAAGTAAAGAGTTTAGCTGTGAATATTTTCTTATGTGGCTGGAATGGGTATTGTTTGCCCAAAATGTCTGAGTTTGTTTCCACAAAAACCCAATTCATCAATAATTTTCAAAGCATTAGCTTCATTTTCAGTTCTGAACATTCTAAAGAAAGAGCTTCTCTTTAAAAAAATCTTATGGGCTCAGGAAAGGTCAAGATAAAAATGTTTGTCCCATTAAGGCATGCTTTTAGCACCTTTAGCCTGGAATTGTGCCTTTTATTCAAATGGAGCTCTGGGAAATAAAGCAAAAAATATATTTTTTTCATTCAAATTGACAGAAAATACTGTTTAGACCATAAAATAGATGTGATAGGAAACATTGCTGATGCTTCTTATCTAAATCTGCAAGCACATTAGCAGTGTTTGCATTTACTCTCAGAAGTACATCTGCTGATTTATTCTGCTTGGAAACCACCACTTAAGTTAGTCAGTGCTTTTAAATCCAATTATGTCCATCTAGGATAAAGTCACTAATCTGTTAACATGATAGTTTCTGTGCCCTCCTGCAGCAGTGACAATTAATAAACTGATTTCTATGTCAGACAAATTTTCAGTAAATACGAGTGATATTATTGTCTAATTTGTAAAACCTCATGATAACTGAAGGAAAAGATCAAGTCCTTATTGTGGCTATGAATTATATATTTAAGTTGAAAATTAAAGCTGTTTAGTATTTGGAATATATAAGAAACAAGATGATGTTTGAACTGACTTACTTGAACATTGCCTCATCTCCCAGTAAACCTGATAAGGACAGGAATCATCCAAGATGAGACAAGACCACCTTGGTTTTGCAAGAAAAATATTAAACAACAGAGCTGCAATGCTCCAAACAAAGGTATTCAAAGTGTTGGAAAGTTTTTAAGAATAAAGACAAGAACTCATCCATGAAGGATATATATTTGACTAATAAAAAGAAATTTAATGGCAGATTGGAAGAAGGTGAACTTCTCATCAAAAAGAAACTTTTTGATGAGAAGTAATAATTTTGTTATTACATAGATCCTGCTTGCTGAGTACATTTAACCTTGGTACTTGAGTAACACTCACATGGATGACACTATGTCAGTTGGGACCCATGCACAACACCCAGGCCCACAACATTTGTTTCTTCATTTCTCTATTTGTAATTAATTGTGTCTTCAGGTGTATTCTCTCCAATATGCAGGGCTATTGATCCCAGTTAGTAGAATAGCCATCCTTAGTGTTGGAGTCATTAAGCATTAACATATCCACAGAGAAATTAAAATCTGATTTCTGTTAATGCTTAAAGGGAAGCAGACAGGATTTTTGGGGACCCAAGCCTCCTCTTGTTAAGACCCTCTCTCCTTGCCTGCAGAAGGATGCATAATATAAGCCTATGATTGCATTCTGTAGGGCAATCAATAAGAGAGACAACAATTCTTCCAGAATGCCAAATGCTTTGTTTTCTAGATATTCTCATGACTTCTGTTAGTATTGGTATTACATGTAGGATAATTGTGCAGTGTAAATATTCATGACGAAAATTGATTGGAATAATTTATATCAAAAACCTTAAGTGGATTTTAATATAGATATATAAGCCTTAAATTTGGATTACTGGAATTTGATAGCAAATTGCACCACTGGGGGTTGGTCTTTTGCTGTGTTGGGTTTTTAGAAGCAGAAATTAAAATATTTCATGTTTTGTGTATCCTGGTTCAATGTTTCCTTTTGGAAGGCAAAGGCAGATTGGCAAGCTCAGCAAAAGACAAAGCTGTGTTTGCTGCAAAAGCTGTGCTAAGGCTCTGCAGTCTTTTTAAGCTCTTAAAAAAAGAATTCCTCCCTTTTATTCCTCAAGGAAAATAAATTATTACAAGTGGGTAAGCAGTATAACAGGATCTGTGTGTTGAGCAGAGCTTTTGCTCTATAATGTATTAGTGCTATTATTTTGTTCTTTTATGAATTAGTGCTATTAGTTTATTAAGTCTGCTCTTTAATGTATTAGTGACAGACATCTTCAGTAAACTTATAACTGACCAAAAGATGAAAAGCTCTGTGGAAGGAAACATGGGACATTACAGATAATGCAGCTGGGACAGGGTAGTTAAATTCAGTTGTCAGAATTTGCAGCATTAACATAAATGTATGGGTTTTTTTAAAAAAAGAAAAATTATATCCTGGATATATCTGAGCAAGCTGTCTGGGCCCTAACACTTACTTGCAAAACAATCAAATTTCATTATCTACAGATATATTCTTTTGAAGTCTGTTGTTAAAACTTTACCTCCTGACTGCCTTGTGGTTACCTCTATTAATAAACCTAGTGTTTGACACTGCTACAAATCATACCCAACCATGGTTGTAGGAGAGTTTTGTACAAATCACTGAATACTTGATGTGTTGATACCATGGTGACTCTCTGAAGTATCATTTCTATGATACTTTTTCCAGTTGAGGAGACTGAGCTGAAAGAACTTGCCCTGGCCTGTAGAAGGCCCAGGATTTAGATCCCAGCTTTGTTGTGGAGTATGATTTACAGGACAATCCTGAGCCATTAAACATCAGAAAAATGAATTATTGCTGATATGTGAGATGCAGACATGAAAAATGTTCTATGGAGAGTTATTACAGGAGCTGCAGAAAGTCACTGTGCTGCACAAATTACAAGCAAAATAATTTCGTTTAATTAAATATTTGTTTTATGTGTGTAGCCTGTTTAGAGTGAAGTGGATTTCTCTCCTGCTGCATCTTTGTTCTCAGCACAAAACAGTAAAGCAAATCTGTAGCAAAAATACTGGCAATACAATTGTCAGTTCCTGTTATATATCAGAACCAAAATTCTTTTCAGCCTTTCGTAAAAGAGTCACTGAGGATATGCTCCAAAATGTGGAACATTATGTAAACATATTGGAGCTTGCTTTGACTCTCACATTGTGGTCTCATATGTCTCCTTAACCAATGGATGGCCTCAAAATTTTGTCATGTAGGCCAGCCTGAGGAGTGCCAAATTACTCAGGTGCTTCCATCTGGTCCCTGCGGCACGTTCGACATGTGCAGGCATTCATCCAACCTCATCATCTTCACTTTTCACTGGAAACATGACAAAGCTGCCAAAGTTCAGCATCAGAGGATACAGCAGTGGCTCTCAATTACACACAAGGTTGTGAGATGCAAACAGTATGCATAAGTAAACATGCACCAAAAGTTCACAAACACTACATGCCCATAATTAAAGGTTATTGTTCTGAATAGATGGATGGTTGTCAAAAATAAATTTCAAGCTGACTATATAAGGGTTCCCAATCATGGACCAGTTCAGTCAGTCATTTAGAAAAGTGCTGTACATTATGGTTTTCATTGTGGTCTTATGATACATCAGAATAGACCAAATTTTCAGGATTGCTTCTGTTGACAATTTCAGTAGTGTATATCTGGAACAAGGTTAATTGTAGTCAGAATTGGTGCTGCCTGGTACAACCATGAAACTGAGATGAGCTCCATTTGGTCAACAAATACATTTCATTATATCCTTTTTCCCCTTAAAGGAAACAAAAGTGATGCAAGTCAGAGGCTGTGTGGTTTCATCCACTTGGCAAAGCTCCATCTTATCTCTGCATTGGCAGGTGTATGACTGAATACAAAGCAGAATAATTTACTGGTGCTGACTTATCAGTGTTGCATTGACATCAGAGAAAAATCTCCCCCACTAGAGTTTTCAGCCAGAAGTTACAAATGAAACTGCTGAAATGCTTGTCTTACACTTGAAACAAGACAATTAGCTTCCCTCTTCTTTTCCTCTGCAATCTGGAACTAAGTCTGGTACTACTTTATCGCCAAATTCAGGAGGACGTAGAGAAAAGTGGCAGTTGCTCTCTCATTACATACCTGTTTTAAATCTTACTTTCTTCTCTGTTTATATTTTGTATGCATTACTAGACCAACAGCATTTAGCATTATTCTTCCACTAACACAGTCCTTCACTCAGCACAGGTCAAAACTTCACACCAACCATCCACAGATTAAACAAACAGCGCAGTCAGTTGGAAGCTGGTAACCCACAATACTTTGGCAATTAAGATGAGTCTAAGATACACAAATAAAAATATTTTATTAGAGAAAAGGAAGCTGAGGGGAGACCTTATCACTCTCTACATCTAAAAGGAGACAGTAGCTAGGTGGGGTCAGTCTCTTCCAGGTAACAAAGGATAGGATGAGAGGAAATGGCCTCAAGTTGGGTCAGAAGGGGTTTAAATTGGATATTAGGAAGAATTTCTTCACCGGAAGCATTTGAACAGGCTGACTAAGGAAGTGGTGGAGTCACCAACTCTGGAAGTGTTTCTAAAGTATGTGGTTATGGCTCTTAGGACATGGTTTAGTAGTGAATAGTTGATGCTTGATAATAGTAGTGCTTAAGTTGATGTTTGGACTTGATCACCCTGATAGAGGCCTTTCCCAGCCTGAAAGATTCAAGCATTCTAAGATTCCCATTAGTAAAAAAATTAGATTGCAAACATCCACTTTTCTGCAAGGATTTTTTTTTTCCAAACTTTGGATAGTTCTTTTTGCTTTCCATTTTTCAAGCTACCTCTTTGGGTATGTTGCTTAAAACAGGACACAATTTCGTCGCTGATTCTCTTCCAATTCTTATGCAGACAATTCCTGAAGACAAAGCATAATGCATTAACTTTTACTCACTTTGTGACCACCATCCCCTCCTCAAGGTCTTTTCCTATCAAGAAAGAGCCCAAAGTTTTTTCTCCATCTTTGTATGCTCCTCCTGGATTTCTGTTTCTTGGACAAATTCTCATCAAAATTGATTATCTTAGATTTTAAAACATTTTCTCAGGTTATCAGATTTACATTAAACAAAATCTCTATCTCCCTCATGCTCACAGCAACCCTATTTAAGAAGATGATTAAGAGTATAAGCACATCTGTATTTCATTATCCAGGTCCCTAACAGAAACATTAACCTGAAGTAGGTGCAAATATCCATCAAATGGGACAGAAAAAAAAAAAGGCTTGGCCTTGTTGTTTTTTTTTTTTTTTTTGCTGAACCTGCTTATTTCTTTAATTGTTTATCAAACAGTAATGAGCCCTAAAACTTGCTGACCTTGCTGTTTTGTCACTGAGGGCTCCACGTGTGCCTGGACCTACCAGGTGTGTTTTCTCTCAAATAACCTAAATTCAGCTAATGCACCTGTCAACAAATGCAGGTACCTTTGGAGATTGCTGCTTTTACTTCCACCCTGCAGAGCACCTTGTACCTCAGCTGTGTTTGTGGCTGTCCCAGTCGGCCTCAGGAAATCTGTAGCCCCTCTCCACAAACCTCCTCTGTTTGCATTCTTAGATCAATCTGCCTTGGGCAATACTGGAGTGTTCCTGGGAGATTTTATCCACTTTTTTGCATAATCCCCTGAAATAAGTCTGCTCAAAAACTGGAGAGTAAATTATGCTGCTGAGAAATATCATTTAGCACATTCAGAAAGGACAGCTTTAGCAACTGAAAAGCTTCCTGTGAGTGTATCCGTTCTGATTAAATTCTGTATAAAAGACAATAGAAAGGACTCTTTCCAGCTCATTTCATCCTTCGGCAAAATATCTATTTCCCCTTTTGTTCCTTCAAGTTATCATTTTAACTTCCATTTTCTGTGATTTTAGTTTATTGAAACAAAGTTTTTTGCTGGTTGTGAATCACTCTTATTCTGTGTGTTTTAATTTTAAGCTTTTTGCAAATATTTTTTTTTTTCTTCTCAGATTAAGAACAAATACCAATTCAAGTTTTAAAATTTCCAATGGGATACATATTTCTGCTTCCAAGCTCTTTTACTGCAACCACTGATTAGTTCCATATTTCCTTTTTTATGCCCAGAACACTCCAGGCTTTGTGGTTTCCTCTCCACGAATAAAACTTTATCAGTGAGAACATCTCAGATTGTTGGCAGAGGAGACACAATTCCAAAGATAAAAAGCCATTCCTTTAGTGACATATCTGGGACTGAAAATGAAGAATACAATTTGCAGATATAGCATTGCTTTATAGAGATACTGGAGTAATATCACCACTGATATTTTACTGGGCTAGACAACAAGGTCCATAGATACTTCAGTTACTGTGGAGGCTGTAGACATGATTGTATTTTGGCTCTGTAGTAACTGGACAAATAGAAAGGACATCTAGGAAGTAATCCTAGTGCAACATCACTGTGTCTTTATGTTTAGGAACAAAAAACTCATGTTTTCCCTTATTCTTTGTTAATAATAATTCTCTGCTCAGCCCAATGACATCTAATTAAAGAGGATTAAGAATAGCGATTGTAAAATAACTGCTTGAAAAGTCCCTCTCCCGGTTTAATATTTTTTTTCTATTTATTGTGCTACAATTACAGTGCTGATGATGGATGTAGGACTTAATTTCCCCTTTTTTTCCACACCTTTACATGCCTGCAGTGCAGCTGTCCAAAGTAATAAAAAAAAAAAACAAACCAGAGAAAATCAGGTATTAACCAAATTGCCACAGGCATGCTGAAAGTGTCCATTTCTTTTCTGGCTATACAGAGGCTACCAGAACTCCAACCGGGTTGTAAAAAACTCCTTTTGGAGACAGGAATTCCAACCTCAACATCAGAAAAATGAGTGGTAGTTGATGAAAACACCAAGTCTGACGTAACTCTGAACCGTTTCTCACTTGTATGACACAAACCACAGCCAGATCCCATAACTCAGCACAGCCCTGGAGCAATCTTGTCACCCAGGTCCCTTCAGATGACATCCAGGGATGGCTGTCCCACTGCTGCATGTGTGAGGTATGTCCTCCTGCCCAGCCCTGGGGATGTATGTGGAACAGCAGAGCTCTGCTACAAGGAGAGGAGAGCTCTGCTCTTCTGTGTGGGCAAGGAGAAGACCAAGATGTCACTTAAGTGACAAATAACAGCCAGCTCTGGAATGGACAGAGGTCAAAGTTGTGATTTTGGAATAAAAGGGAATCTGCATGACAGAGGATAAGCTTTACTGGTAATCATGGTGTCTGTGCAGGGTGAAGGATGCCCTGAGAGTAGAAAACTGATTTGAAAACCCTATGCCAAGCACCTTTGATATCTGAAAAAAGAAACACACCAAAACTGAAAGAGTACCTCAAATTTATCTTATCATGGGCTAGTTTTACTTTGAAATAAGAATTGTTGTGAAGATTGCTATGATTACTTGACTGAGCTAATGACTGAGACCAATGATTTCTGTCTCAGTTTCTGCTAGAAAGAGTTTTTCCTTGAATTTATGCTGGTATTGTTATTTAGTCTGTCATGTGCTTACTGTAGGGAACCATAAACATCTTTATTGTTTTAAAATTTTAGTTGTCTTAGAAATAGTTGGTGATATTATCATCCAAATGCAGGCACTTCTGTTTCTCTGAGGTATTTATGGGATCAGTGATCAGAGATAAAGCTATTAAACTGCCAGCCAGGGATCACTTGATGGCATATTTGTAGAGGAAGTATGATTATGAATGTTACAAATAATTCCTTCTGAATTATTTGTCAGATTTGTGCTGCTGTGTAATGTATACAGGGAAGGATGCAGCAGGCAGCTGTCTTTTATCGTAAATTAATTTAGCACTACACTTATAAGAAACATTGACCTGACAATGTTGGGAACAGAGTCCTTAATTCCTGGCCTTTCTCTGCATGGTTGTTCATGTTGGAGCTTTAATGGAAAGAGTTGTGTAGTGATTTCTTCAAAGGTGAAGGCAGCACACTAAGGAGTGAACTTGCAGGTGTATGCACTTTCTTTGGCCCTGCAAATTGAATACTGAAGTGTGGTGGTTTGGTGGGGAGCATCCAGCTTCTCTGGAGAGTGGGAGAAATTTTCCTGGCAGGATAGCTATGACATGGGTATTGGGTTAAATTAGAAAGACTTTAATCCTAATCTTGGAAAGTTTTTATGGGCCTACATTAGGGCAGCCAAGAGGTTGAGCCAAAGGTTCTGAGTATATGACATGGACAATGTCACACTGACTGGCACAAGAGTGAAAATACTGATGGTTATGGTTACTGATAGGAATTACATACCCAGGGTGGAAAAATCCATGGTTTTTCTTATTATTTAAGTTGAAGTCAGAGGCAAAACACACAGTAGGAACCATTTTTTAAAATATTTTTACTCTCTCTTTCTTGAGAAAATTCAAAATCTTCCAGAGGCTTCTTTTTATCCTTTCTATCCCTCCTTTGTCTGGCTGCAGCACAATATTGCTGAAGTACCCCTATGGGAAGCACCTGGGGCTTTGGTACTTCAAAGAGAGCCAGAAAAGTCTTGGCCCAGAGCTTAGCCAACCTCAGGCATGAGCTGAAAAACTTCTGTAGATACCAGAAACCAACAAAAACAAGGGGAGGAGGGAAAAAGGAGATCCTGCAACAGCAGGAGCTGGAAAAGTGAAGAGCAACAGCTCCAAGTGCACAGATGAGTCCCTGTCAGAGCTCTCTCTGGCCAGGTGAGGAGGTGGGAGTAGGTGATGTGCCAGAACCTTCCTCCTGGGCAGCCTGCCTCCTGCTTCTGTGCTCCCTGCCATCTCCATCTGACTCCCACCACAGGGTTACATGAATTTCTGTGTTGGGTACCTATGTCCAGAAATGGTGGTACATGAATTTTCCTGCTGAGTTGCCTTTGCTTTGTTTTGTTATGTTAATGAGTAGCTGTTCCTTACAGATCCTTTCATATTACCACATTTTACCATATTTAGAGATTTTGTGCTGCCCAGCTATTTGAAGGGATTGAAAGATCTAATTCTTTGGAAACAATCTCACCACTTGTGAAAAGAAGCAGCTTCCTGCTGGAATCATTCCATTTAAAAAAAAAATATGGAGTCTTCTGAGGTCTCTCTCTTGGGAAGCAAGAATTGTAGATTTCAGCCTTTTGAGCTTTGGGGGCAGAAAATGAATTTAGATGGCATACCTCCTGAGAGTTATTGAAAGTCATCTGATGGCTATGACTTCTCTTCCAGCAGTTTAAGGATTCTCTTGACTGTTTTTATTATAAAGCTCAAAAAAATAAGAAAACAAAGTAAAAACAAACAAAGAAGAGGAGATTTTTTTGAGGATGATAAAACTTTTTCATTGTCAAAAGAGAACATTCTTTTTTTGGTTTTTTTGGGCAGGGGAAACTGAAATGGAATTTGACCTGTATCGAAAAATAATTCCTAATTTTTCATGTTTCCTAATTTTGCATTCTCTTGATTGCTGTTATCTCTGAAGGTATTTCAGATGTCTTTTAACTTTGAACTTTAAGGATATAAAATTCTACTTTTCTCTCTACAGACATTGCCTCCTACTCCTTGTTTAATCTTAAGTGCTACTTTTTATTTTTCTATCTACACCCACACCCAAGAATAATTTCCCTATCTGTAAATGTGGTGGGTTTTTAAAAAAAAATTTTCCACTCTGCTGAAACTTTCAATAAAGAAAGGCAGCATAACTTGTGTCTTTAATATGAAATTAGTTTCATTGTCTTGAATGATTCTTTGGTGAAAAATGTGATGAAAAAGTTTAGTTCTCTCCTTCACACATTTTCACAGTGTCTTCACTGCTGCTCATTCCATAAATGCTAAGTACCAGAAGTTCAGCATGCCTGCTCCATATGCTTAGACTTCTGCCTTGAAATGCAGCTGAGAATATGTTCTTAATCTCCAATGACCATCTGTGATTCTGCAAAGACTTGTTTGCACTTATTTTACTTCATGCTTCTCCAATGGTCCAATTAATTCTGGCAGAGACTTTGCAGGACTTGGACCCATGAGATTGATTTCTTGGAGTGCTATTTTGAGGGTGATCTTATGACATCCAGTAATAACTTTACCACTAAGAATAGGACTCATGTGAACTAGGTACTGTTCAAACTCAAGGTGACCCCAGCCTGATTCCCAGCATTTACATCTAATCAGGAATTAAATATAGCAAACGTGGAAAATAGAAAAGAGGAGGAGGGACGAAGGAGTGAAAGCCTTGCAGAGATCTAGCATTGCACAGAAGTCTGAATCACCAAGGTACTTCTTAAAGATGGGTTTTTAAAGGGCAGTTAATTATGAGCCCAGCTTCCATTCAATCTCTTTTCTTTTGCATGGGTTTAGTCTATTTATTTTTCCCACTTCCATACCAATAATCCCTAATTACCTACAACCAAAGAGTCTTTTCAGAAATAAGTGTTCAAAAGACACATTTTATCTACGCATTTGGTAAGTTACTCTTACATTTGAGCACATAAATGACAGAGTCTCACTGAAAACCCTTCTGAATAGACCTAGATTAAAAAATGCTTGTATAAGCCTTTCTGTACTTTTCTGATGAATATAAAGACATACAGCAAACTGAAAAATTTTACAGATCTTCAATTCTTCATACTCCTTCTAAAAATTCTGACAGTTGCCAAAAAGCAAGAGACAAGATAATGACAGAGAAATCAAAATGTAAATGTTTAATAATGAACATATTGTGTGTGGAGTACAACATGCTACTTCAGGCAGAAAATGAATTCTTTCTTAAAAAAATTTACTTACACTAATTCATATATTCTTATATATCCCTATCAGATTACCTCCAAAGAAGTTTGCAATTTCTTCTTTCAGAACTTTGAGACTTTTTAGCAGAGTCTAAAATATAGGTTATTGACCCCAAGTTCCAAAAGTGAAAGAAAGCCCATAGCTAAACCAACCAGCTATACAAAAAAATTCTTGTTGTCTCTTGTTCTCAATAGAAAATTGACTCAAACTATGTAAATTTACAGGTCTTCTACCACAGAAGGCCCCTGTAATGAATTCTGGCTCAATGAATAATGCTAACTTTGCTAAACTTTCCCCATTATGACTTAAAATATGTCATTTATTTAGAATGGATAGAATCAAACAAAATCTCAATTAGCTGAAAAGTCTAAACAAGACAGAATGCAGTAGATCTCACTTATTTTTACAGTAATAGATTGGCTCAATTAACTCAGAAATTGCCCTACAAATGTGTAGTAACAGCTTTTCTAGTAGCTGTACTAAGAACATAAGAGAAGAAGTGTAGGGAGATTTAATGGGTTTTATTAAGCAGCCTGATGCTGATATAAAAAGCTTTCTGGCACAAGTACTTTCATGGTATCTGACAAAGAAGCAACAAACTCAATGCTAACCAAAAGTTAGAGGCAAGTGTTCATATTTTAATTTAACTACAGTAATACAGTAGATGATGTGAGAATAAAGGGGTAATTAGCACTTTTGGAGCTGGCAGATAAGGAGGTGACAGGCTCAGTTGTGGGGGAACAGCAAGAGAAGGCATTTGCACAGGAGGAACAGAATGATCCAACGGGACAGACAGAGAGCAATACCATAGTGGTTTATTAAACTGGTGTGCTCTGACTTCTTAAAAGAAAATACAATCTTCTTCCAGTCCAGGTTATACTGATTTGGACATAGATTATAAGTTTTAACAAACTTTGTAGAATTCGTGCCAGTTTCTCTATTTCATTAATATGACAGTTTTTCAGTTGACTGTTTTAAATTCCTTGTGAATTTTGGTAAGTCAATTTTGATACAGAAGGATGGCAGCATGGTGTTGACATTGTAATTATATTTCTGATAGAAATCAAGGCTTTTCATTCAGACCTGGGGTGGGGCAGCCCTGGATATACGGACAGACTGAGAAATGAGGGACTGGAGAGCAGGGCCAGGGAAAGGGACCTGGGGTCCTGGTCTGTGGAAAGTTGAACGTGAGCCAGCAGTGCCCTGGCAGCCAGGAGGGACATCCTGCCCTGGGGGCATCAGGCACAGCCGGCAGCTGGGCAAGGGAGGGGAATGACCCAGCTCTGCTCTCAGCTGGGAAAGCCTCACCTTGAATATTGTGTGCAATTTTGGGCACCACAATATTAAAGACAATAAACTATTAGAGAGTGCCCAAAGGAGGCCAGTGAAGATGGTGAAGGGCCTTGAGGGGAAGCTGTGTGAGGAGAGGCTGAGGACACTTGGTCTGTTCAGCCTGGAGAAGAGGAGCCTGAGGGGAAACTTCACTGCAGTTAAAACTTCCTCATGAGGATGCTCTGCAGTGGACTGGCAATGAGATTTATATTAAGATAATTAGTTCTAGGAAAAAAAATAAATTCATTGTAACAAGTATAATTTTTGCAGCATGTGCTTCTCAGCTTGAGAAGTTGCTCCCCTCACTTGTTCTCATTTAATTTCCAAAATAGGCGTTTTATGGTCTCTCTTTTGTGCAGATGGTGAAGTCACTGTAAATTGATTTTTGAGTTGCCATGAGGAGGTTGCAAAAGATGGTGTGGTGGTGCCATGCTTGCATCCTGAGCAATACATGGTCTCTTAAGATGCCTAAAAATTAAGGAGGATTTCAGTCTTTTCATCTCACAATCGCAAATGCTCAAGATTTTTGCTAGTGGCTTCCTACTCTGACCCCAACAATATTACAGGTTGTCTTTTTTTCTTGTCTGTGTCTAAAAAAATATATATGTTTCTCTTTTCATTTAGTGAGCAGGGTCATGTGTAGCGCTTCGTAATACAATTTAATGTAAGAGGCTTTAGATTCCATTTAGCTTTTGCAAAAATAGTTGGGTTTTTGGCAAAAGAGATAAAAATAGCTACAAAATGGCTTGTCCTTCGTATGTCTAAAACTGCCATTGTAATATGGGATTGATCTCACTCTGGAATAAATATATATATATATATTTGAAAGAGTTAAAAAAACCTTACTAAATCTTTACAAGAAATTATAAGGTGACATCTTGTCAATTTCTTAACTAGTGACAGCAGTCGAAGTAATACTTTATTCAGAAGAAAA
The DNA here is from genome assembly GCA_013401135.1 of Cettia cetti. Taxonomy (NCBI): domain Eukaryota; kingdom Metazoa; phylum Chordata; class Aves; order Passeriformes; family Sylviidae; genus Cettia; species Cettia cetti. Next base: position 64,684 of record VZUI01039846.1, read on the forward strand.
AAGTTATAGACTCAAGACAGGATGAGTACGATAGGTGACGTATTTGTTTTGCCATGCAAGACCACATCACTTTTGACAAGTAATAAAGAGATGCTATATATCTTGACCCTCTGCTAGGAATATAAGTACCTCATCTGAAGACTGGACAGATGCATAGAAAAGAGAGCATTGAAATATTTCACAACTGATGTCAATTTAGTGTCCCTTCCTAGCACTCTACCTTTCACCCCATGGAAAAACACAGTCAGACAAGTGCTGAATCCCTGTGTGTTTTGGGAAGTTTCTTTGAAACTCCAGCAGTTGGAGATTGTGTTGTGCTTTGAAGCAGGAGCATTGCTATCCCATCTGGACCTAATGCAAAGGCCTGAGATGGTTTTTCTTGCTCTCTGGACTGGAACTGAAACTGTAACCAACTACAAGCTGTGAAAAGAGGTTACTCATAAACTGTTCAGTTCATATATTTTGAAACCCTCTCTTGATCAAACCATAATAACAACTTTACTGCATGTGAGAAATTTGCATTGCAAATGCATATAACAGTAAGGCTAGGAGCCAGACCTCCTACCCTGCCCTATTCCTCCTCACCACACATTTGGCTTGTTCTTTAGATCTAATGAAATGTGCAAAATGAGCATGACGGTTCTGCCCTTTGTTGATCTCCAGATTTTCATAAGCTTGAAAGGTCTCCAGGGCAGGAATGGTTTTTAACCAGCCTCTAAGCTTTTTCTGAACATGTATAATTAGGTTTGCAAAGTTTCTTGTGTTTTAAAGTCAGAAAAGGATATGTAAGCTGATTTCCATTCATCTTTAACAAAATGTTTCGGCTTTTGCATAGAGGAAAGCATAAAAACCCATGAGATCAAAATGAATTAGAATATGAAAAACTACTAAAAATTGACTAAAATGAAATTTTTCCTCTAGTGTGACCAATAGCTGTCTATTTATCAGTGAGTTGGCTAAGCATGGGAATGCAGTTCATATGTCCCTTTAAAGATATTTCATAGAAGCTGTTGGACAGCTTTAAGCAGTGATTTCCAGGCATCTCCTGATGTTCATCTTTGTTCCACTCCTGGCTAGTCCTCATCCTCTGGAGCTTGGCCATGGCCTTGTTTTCCTTTGTTTTCCACGTTGTTTTGACTATCCCAACCACCACCTCGCTGAGAGCAAGATGTTTGTGATAACCAGAAAAACTTGTTAGTGTGGGCTCTGACCCCCACAGCTGCCCCCAGGGCTGAGTGGGCACAGGCTTTGTCTCCATGAGTAGGCTCAAAGGAACTTTGGATCCTCTGCTTGTTCAACCTGGATGTCCAAGTGGCAGTCTGGGAGCTGTGCTGATGTCTTAGTGCCTCACCTGCGCTAATCAACCAGGTACACTGATGGGATGAGGTGTTTATGCATGATCTGTGCAGGTTGTGCGTGGCCCTGGTTATGCCCACACAGATTGTAGTGCCAAACAGGGGAAATCCAGGGTCTGTTTGCATCCATGCATGTAACATTGGCCATTTAAAGAAGATATTCTACAAATGTCTTCAGATCTTTAGCTTCACTTTTTAGAGCTGTTATATAGGTCCCCTTTCTGAAGGCTAAACTTTGGCAAAGGCAACATATTGCTTTCTGACAAAGTGGAAGGCAGTTTCCCTCAAATCATAACTTTAGCTTAATTGCTTCTGAAAAATGACACGACGTGTTGTTATATCTTGCAAGATAATAAATGATGTGGAAAATCCATTAGAGATCCTGCTGAGATGTGGATAACATCTGAGGATCAAGTAAGCAATTCTGTGTTTGCTAATTTCCAAACTTTGAGGCATAAGATTAAAAGTGTTTGCATGTGGGGTATATCAGATAGCATTACATTTTTATAAATAAATTAAGCAGGCTGAGACCTTTGGGCCAAAGAGTCATTCAAAACAAAATGCTCCCTGTTCCTTGATCTGTTGTCTGCATTGGGGTCATTTTAACTTGCAGGCAAAGAGGTTATTGTCTATGCCCAGGCAGTATAAAATCAAGCTGAAAGTATGAAGAAAAACTACTTCAATATGTGAGTTTCCAGCCACTTTCTTTCCTTCTGATAAAAGATGGTTTCTGGCAAGCACTAAGCTCAAGATCTGAAGGAAATGCCAGCTGTTAACTGAGAAAGATTTTATCTTGCAGAAACAGGTATGGATGAAGGACTTAAAATGACAGCAAAAACAAGAAAATAACTTTGCATTGACATGCCTGACTTCATAAAAGGGGTGGCTAGAGGATTTGAAGGCAAAACGTGCTTCTCAGAACCAAGGCAAGACCAAGCAGCATCTCATTTAAGTGCCATGACAATTTCTTTTTGACCTGGCTCTTGTGATCTTACAAACTTTGTACAGCACCAACTGAAAAAGGATGTCTATACCCACACAGCAAAGCTCTTGCAGATGTGTAAGCACGTTTGAAAATTCAGGCTGGCTGGGGACCGAGCTGCTAGTGATGACTGGGGTACCTCCTGCACTTCTCTTTTCTCCATTCTTCTGTACTTCTCTTTCTTTGGAAGGCAGATGAGCAAGGGCATTTGCCAGGATAAAGACTGGGCAGCCTAAATTTCTGCTTCTTAAGTTGCTTGTTTTTGCTTTGTTTGAGGTATTATTTCAATTTTATTTTTTTCTCTACTCTACTTTGCCTCCTTCTTTCCATGGCACTTGTTCCACTGTGCATCCACCAAAACATCCCTCAAATTGTGCCGTAAGAATCCATGCTAGAAAGGAGTAAAAAAGAAAAAGATCTGGGGGGAGAAATGAGTGAAGTAATGCTATGGAGGAAAATCTCAAAGTATGCATTTAGAATTTTTGAAGAATAAATGAAGAGAGGAGTAAATTGGAACTATGATGTTGAAAAAACTTCAAATTATTTTTCACAAGGAAAGGGATAAGATAAAGCAACAAAAACAAAATGTGTAATTTAGCAGCAATTCTGTCATGTGTGTGTCCTCAACACTTGTTAATTTTGTGCCTGATTTGGCAAGTAAGGACATAATGGGAAGATGTTACAAGAAAAGTCACTATTAAGATGTCAACCATCAGTTTGGAGCTGTCTCCAGCTTTTTTTTCCCATTGTTAGTCCTCACAGAAAGGCTGATCATAACCTCTGCAGGTTGCAGACTCAAAAGAAATTGAATTAGCCTCTCTGTTCTGAGGGTCGCCCAGGAAGAAGTTGCATTAGAGTAAGGAAACACTGATAAAAAGTGTCACTGCACAGACACAATGAACTCCTGAGTAGGGCTCAGCTTGCTTTGAAGCAGTAGCAATTTATCTGATCGCCTCGGCCTTGATAACTGCATATTAATTTCCTCAATTAGTTTTCCTTCCTGCAGTAATGCTGAACATGAAGGAGTTATCACACACTCAGTACCCAGGCAGCTCTTTGAGAAACTCCTCTGTAAGGAATAATTCTTAGTGGTGAAAACACTAAGGATCCAATTTAAAAAGAAAATAAATTTGTTTTGTTTACAAAACCCTTGTTTATCTTTCCAGCATGCATGTTTGTGTAATCATTTTTACTCAAATAGTTATTAACTTCCAAATGAGAGGTCCCCTTAGGCAGCAAAGTATTGTGTTGTGCCCTCTCTTTTATCTTTGTCAGTGGTGATAGAGAAAAACTCAGACTATATTCAAAATTTTTAATTTTTCACCATATGAAATTTTGAACAGTATGTTTAGACACACAGAGTTTGTCTTGCTTCTGGCAGGACAACACACCCCAGGGAAATTAATGGGAAATATGCCTAGAAAGAATCAGATGTCTCTTGTTTCAGTCTTGGGGCCCCAAAACTGTAAATATGTTTTAGTGTGGTCACTGATATGAACTCTGAGGTGAATGCTGAGCTGGTGTGACAGTTCAGGATTCTGCTTCCAAAACCTGCTGACTTTGTGTTTGCTTTCTGTTCCAACCTTATGATCTTTAGTTCTTGTGCAGTGGCTTTTTAAAACATTGTTCAAAAAATAATTTCTACTCAGTATAAAATAATAGCACTAATTTTGAAAATTATAAAAAATGAATACCAATCTACCATGCCAGAGAATGCATTTACTGTAACTGACAAGAAAGAAAGACTAACTGAAGATACAATCATATTGTTTGCAGTTCGTATTTTTTCTTCCAGGCACAAGTGGGATCATGAGCTCAGTTTATGACCTTCATGCCCATTAAAATTTAATGTAAAACAGGATGCTCAGTTATTTCTAAAATCCTAAAATCCTAGCTTTTTTTTTTCTCTGGGTCTTGTGAAGTTATTACCTCCTGGCAGCCTCATGCCGGCTGCTGTGATCAGCACTGAGATATTGCCAGATAATTCTGATCACAGGGGCAAGCAGAGCCCACAGGAAGATGTGGGGCACGGGGCTGAGGAGCAGGGTATGGTCTTGAGAGAGAAAGGACCAAAGAGATTTAAAAGAGGTTGTCCCTGTTGCTCTTTTGAATAATGGAAAAAAGCAAAGCCTGGCAGCTTTGACAGGCCGACTGCTGGGAGGCAGGAGCTGAGGGAGACAGACACAGAGGGGGACCACGGAGAAACATCACACACAAGCAGGAACGTGTCATGGAAAGTGACTACTAATGACATGTCAGGCTGAGAGATGCCTTTTCACCAGGGCATTTCTAGTGGGGCTGCTGACTGGTAAATGAAGGTGCTAATTGGTTTTCCAAGAGCCAGCTGGGAAGCCATGGAACAGCAAATGTGGCATCAAGGGTGCTTCACACGGTCTCCCACCAGAAGCCATGTGTGTATCTGTCACTCCACGAGGGTTGTATGCGCCAAATTCTCCCTTGAGTGGATAATTTCTCTCCTCAAATTTGATTGGGGAAGATCAGCTCCTTCATCCCTGGATTTTATGGCAGGTTGGGTGATGCCTGACATCAGCTTTCTGGGTTCACAGGGCAGTCTGGGCTGTGTTTTAATCCTGGTTGCACCTTTAATTCCATCAAAACCACTGCCCAGTTGAGAACAGACAACTTTTAAGATAAAGACACAGACTTTAAAAAGGCAAAGAATCCCTTAGTGATATTTCCTATTTGGAGAGAAGAAGCTGTCACATGGATCACGATCAATTAGCCATGAAGAGAAACATTTCAAGCCTTGAGATAACAGCAGTGTTCTGTTCTGGGGAGTAGAGCGGTTCAACACTGCTCTGTATTTAATGACAGTGAATTTATTCTGCACAACTTTCTCCAGAGATTATAAAACAGATGTTCAGCCATAAATATCAGAAACAAACATCCTCAGAAATGAACAAAACAAGTACAATTCTTGAAGGGATAGTTAAAAATAATGTAGACTCCATCCAATATGTGCATTATTTCTGCAGCTCCTTTCTTTCTGGCATTTTAATGGCAGAAAGTGACCAGCAATCAGAGTGACAGAAGGCAGCAACAACATCATGCTTCTGTCTTGGTGTCGTTGATAATAAAGCAGTTTTTGACACCGGAAAATTCAGTCTGAGTCAAAAACCTCTGCCTGCATCACCCTTCTCTTCCTTGCACTTTTGTTTCTGAGGATTTATAACATATCTCAATAGTATTTACATGTCAAGTTTCTTATAAGAAGCATTTTTTTTTTCTTAAGGCAGAAAATTCTTTTGATTGTTTGCATATAGGGACTTTCTGCTATAGCTGCTTGGTAGACATGTTTCTAATTTTTTCAGGTAAAATGTGCTTTTGGCAATTTTCCAGTGTTACTCTATCATACTATAAAGAATACACTTAGCATGGGCTCTCTCCTTAGTTTCTGAGAAGCTGATTGCTTGTTCCTCCCAGCCACATCAGAATCAAAATGCTCCATGAAATATTAAGTGATGCTTTGTTCTCCATGAAAAGCCTTAGTTTTTTGTATACTGTGAAAATTATGGGTCCTAACAACACCATCAAGACTTTGTATTTCTCTGCTTCTATGAAAGGTTTTCATCTCCATCAACAGATCTGTTTTATTATCAAACGTGCAGGTAGGTTCATAAAAACAGAGCAAGAGGGACTAAAAGAAGATAATACCATCTTCATGTTGAAGAATTGCTTCCTTTATTACCAGACACACTCAAAAACTCTGTACATTCAGTAAGATTACACTGTATTTTGAGAAAAAGGTGTGAGAAAATGTACAGGAATAAATGTTGAGAGTATATGCCATTCTTCTGAAATAGGCCTCATGCAGGCAGGCCACTGAAAAGGGTCTAGTGAGCTGCTGCCATACAAATCCACCCAAAACAGGGGGGCAATCAGAAAAAGCTATCACAGGCACTACACAGTAAGTCAGAAAGCACATATGGCATTGAACAAATCAAATTAACCCTTGGTCTGACACCTGGAAAGTCACTGCATCCAATTTTGGAGGTGTTCTCAGTACTGTTCCTTCCATACCTGGATACTGCTGTGATTTTCTTACTTTTTGAATGGACTCCAAATCTTGTTTGGAGATTGCCTGGCTAAAGCTGTCATAATCAAAAACTGTAATCTTAATTTCTTGGCGCTTGCAAATCTAAGTGATGCTTCCAGAAAGGACATGAAGTGTGAATATTTCCCAAAAATGTTCTTTTTCATTTATGAAAATGATATCATTCTTAAAACCCATGTAAGCCTAGGATATATTCACAGCTAAAATCTGTACAGGTGGCACATCTAGTGCTTAAAGTCAGCCAGGATATGCTGGCAGACAAGGATGGGCCTTGAGGGTTTCCAGCATTTTCCAGAGAGTAAGCAGAACAGGAAAGGGTGCAGGAGCATGCCAGACTTTCCATATTGGTCCTATGGAATGCTTGTATTCCCACATCAAAGGTTCAATTTTTACAGTAGAAGCTTTGAGGCTTCACAGTCCTTGCAATTCAGCATTGTAGGTAAAATCACTCAGCATCTTTGCCAGCCAAATACACATTTCAGACATAGAGAACCACCTGTGTGCAAGCCAATGTTAACAGTTTTTGCATGGGAACACAATTGGATGGTAAGTACAGAAAGCGGGTAAAGCTGTGTGTGGGTAAAGCCCTTTGTACCTGTGTAAGGGAGTAAGGGAAGGATGATTCCCACAAGGCTCAATTCTCAGCTTCCTCAAGAAACAAAATCTTCCCTCCAGGAAACTCCTGCTAAGTACAAATCCCAGCTAAACCCAGAGCACGAAGCCCCAAAACAGTGCCCCACACTGGGGTCTGTTCTAATGACCCCTGATAAGTTTTGTCTCTTGGCAGCACAGGCAGCAAACTTGTGGCATCTGCAGAAGCCAGGTATGAAGTGTTAAAGGAGGCACTATGTTGCTCAGAATTCCCAATTAGAGTAAGAATGACAGTAGAGAAGTCATTTGCTCTGAGCCACGCAGAACATCAGCAGACAACACAAGACAAAAAAAAAAAAAAAAAAAAAAAAAAAAAAAAAAAAAAAAAAAAAAAAAAAAAAAAAGAGTAATAGGCCCTGCCATGTGTTATAAAATGGAAGGAACTAAACATTGATATTGGGTTACCCAAGACTTGGATGTCATGTGTCCCTTAGTCTTTCTTCTAGGACATTTATACAAAGTTATGAGATGCAAAATGATTTTAGCAATATTTGTAATTTAGATTTGGTGCTGCCACGACATATTTGTATCTCCTTAAGCCTGAAATTTTCCTCTCCCTGTACATTCAAAAAGACACTATTGCTCTAGAATCTCTGTTTCCCTTGTGTTAACCAGTCCTGGTTGGAGAAGAAAAGAAAAGAATCAAAGATTATAGGGAGAGATAATCTAATATGTAGTGTCATGCTTTGAAGAAGTGGGACCTCCTTAGGCCCAGGCCTGTGCTTTCACCAGCAAAATGAAAAATCCTATACAGTTTGAGGGGATTTGCTAAGAGTTTAAACTGTGTTCTTGAATGAATGAGACAATTTGAGAGAAGCAGAGGTCAGTTCTTGTGGAGCAAATGGAATTGCTAGTGAGGGAAGGATTGATGCAGCTGTCAGCCTCTAAGAGACAGGAGGAGACAGAAGCACTTACTGCTAGGGAAGCAGCTCAGTGTGGTTATTGTAGCCCCATAAAGTCTTCACTGAATTAAAACTCCTTTTCAGGAGAGTTGTTAGTTTAATTCTCGGTTTTATCTTTTGAAGACCCTACCTGTTTAATTTAAAAGCATTTCTTCTGTCTTCTGTCCTACCCTGCATGTTTCTTTGTGTTTTACCTTCACCATTACTGTTTGATGCTCGCTATATATCCTCAGCTCTATTAAAGTTTGCTTTCTATCATTCCCATTCCTGGAGGGAAGCACAGGTCTGGTATCACAAGCTACAAACAGCTTCTGATTTTAGATGTGTCCCCCACTTCCTACACTGCAGCAGCCTGAGGGAACTGTGCTGCTGTCTGTGCCTGCAATATACAATATCTCTCTGCTGTTGCTGCCCAACTTGGCAGGATTAAAGGTAGCACAAGAGTGCTTGCCTGGGCCATTTTTACACTTGAATTTGTAATGTAAACAGGCTGTGGGCAACAAAACACCTGCATGGGCCAACTCCTTCTCGTCCCTCCTGCAGGAACCCGTAATCACATCCCCCCATCCACTGGGATCCACCTTCCACAATTCCTTCAAATTGGGGGCACCTCCAGAACTCATTTTGGCACCTCTAATTTTAAGACTTCTCTTTAGAGAAGCAAGATTTCTGACTCTTCTTCAGATTGGGTCATTATTTGTTTTCATATGCCCTTTCATCATGTAGCTGGAATATTACTATTTCAGTTTTTAAATGTCTGAAAAGGATTCTTTTACAGGCAGTCATAATAAAAGGAAATGGCAAAAAATGGACTCTCTTGTCTTGTCCTTCAAAGATCTGGACCAGTTTTTCAGAGACAGATTTGCTGTCTCCTGTGAAAATCTTTAAGTGTTGTCAATTAGTGACCTCAATTCCCCTCCTTGACAAGAATATCCCCTTTCAGGAGGCAACTGAGCTGTGTCTCAGTTACTTTTATTTTCAAGCTTTCAAGACACCTTTCAGAATTTCTTTTCTTACTCTAATTACCTTAGAGGAATCCTAGAGGATTTGTCTCTTTCCCAAGAGGATGCTGTAAGGTTCTGGTGAGGTATTTCAAATGCTATTATTTTTGATAGACAGAATGGCAGCATTTGCGTGAAAATCAGTTAAGAAAATGAATTAAAACTGTGCTGGTTCATCTGAAGCAATAGGAAATTAAAGATAAGCAAAGGATGAATCAAACTAATAAAACAAATACTTCAATTCCTTAAATTCATAGAAAGATCTTTATTTTTCAGAACTACCTCTCCAAGATTCTATGCAGCCAAACATAACAGCCAATATTATACAGCCATTCTATACAGCCAATAACATAAGAGCATGGAAATTTTTCCAACAAATTTTCATACTGGATAATAAATGGGAGGTCCTGAAGGTAGCTCTTAGATGAAGATAACAAATTCATATAATTCCTAGACCTTAGCTATTGTGTTGGTTTAGCAGGGATGGTAAAAACCAATTAGTGATTGACTTTGAAACTGACAACTAGATTAACCAATTAAATACGGGTGTACACCTCTGGGTCACACACAGTTTGAATTCAGGAGGCTCTTGCGAAGCCGGCCTCTTTCCTCCCTGCCTTGGCAGAGGTGAGCTGGCCCCGGCTCTCCGCTCCCGGGGGCTGGGCCCGGCCGGCCCCTGCCCGGGCCAGGCCGTTCCCGGGAAGGTGCCGGGACCGGTGACTCCCAGGCCGGGGAAGGGGAGGAGAAAATGCCCCTCCCCGGCCTGGATCAGGTCTCCAGCAGCTGTAAAATACACTTTGCCACTTCCCCCAGCTCCAGCGAGGGGGAGGAGAGGCTGGAGCCGCTGGTTTGTAGCTCTGAGCTGGGCCCCCATGAGACCCAGGGCGGGCAGGAGCCATCCACGTTCCCGGCTGCTGAGCTCTCTGGCGGCCTGAGCTGCTCTGAGCTCCAGTCTCTCCTGGCGAGTTCCTCCCCCATCTGCAACCTTGACTCCTTGAGAGAGAGCTGGGCCAGATTTAACTCTTTCCTGACACAGAGGAAACTTTTTCAAAACACGAATCCTCCTTTTGAGTAAGAAGAAAAGAAACTGGGTGAATGTAAAGAAGACAGAGCATGAGGTCAAAGGAGAGAAAGAGAGTAAAAAGACTTTTGGGAGGAGGGTTTGAGGAGATTGCTATTTCAAGCTAAATTTCTCTCACTGAGACATGGAAATGAACTTTGTATGTAAATTATCCTTTAAACCGTGGGAAAAATATACATCTGGGGAGATGTTCAAATCTGTGTGTGGATTTTGGAGCAAAATCCACACACAGATTTGGAGTGTGTGTGATGTACTAGTGATATTATTGATCTTATGAGATGCTTTAACACAGAGAGAAATGAGAACTCCCTGCTCTGGTGAAGAAGTGAGAAGCTATCTCTGTTCCCTAAGATGAAGGATCCTTTGCCTTTAGAGTTGATAGTCTTTAAAAAGTAACACCCCAGTGTTCTATTTGAGCTCATGACCCATAAGCAGCTTGGGAAACTGCTAATGGGAGGGGTCACAAAACAGGTTTTCCCCTGGCGGCTGTGTTTGTGACAATTAAAATCCACAAGAGAACAGTTCTGGGTTGTCAGTGGGATCCATGACTCTAAGAGAGACTCCTTCCTAAAGAATTGATGAAAGACTGTTTTCAAATGGTAAAACTGACTGAAAATCACAGGTTATCTCTTTATGTTGTGTGTACGAAAGTGAATACCTGTGGGGGGGAGGGAAGGATGTTTTGAAAGTTTCTTTTTTTTTTCTTTTCTTATTTTCTTAGTGTGTGTGAATAAACTATTTTTATAACTTTTAAGGTAGGCCTGTTTTGGTTTTTTTGGGTTGTCCTAGTCATACCTTGGAAGATGGCAAACACTGAAACTATCACATTAATTGGTGCATCGGCTGGGAAAACTGAGTCAAAATTGGCAAACATGAAACTGCTACAGCTATATACTGCAGATTTGCAATCATGCTATTGCTACTGATGTACACATATTTTCCCTTGTTTTAAGGGATATATTTTAATTTAATGTTCTAGAATTATGAGGAAAGGATGATATTATTAAAAACTTTTAAAAAATTATTCATTAAACTTAGTGGAGGTTTTGAAGGAGCATGAAGCAAGAGTGTGAAATAATAAAATACTGATTAATTCCTTGAGGTTTTGCTCTTGTGAAGGAAGTGCCTGCAATGGAAGCATATAATAAAAAAGCCAAATGCAGCCAGATTTGTATGAAAGAGCCTGTACAAAAGGGAGAATAGCTTGTAAAGAAAATAAATCTTGTGAGTTAATCAAAGATTGTTTAAGTGTATATTAAAGATGTTCAAAGTCTTCTGAGGACACAATGACAACAGCCAGAGCTACCTCTAGTAGGGCAATTCCAAAATTATATATCAACCTATATTATATTCCTAAAACTGATATAAGACAAAGGCTGTAATGAATACACATTGGAGATGAAGTGACCATAGCAAGCAATGTTGCTGTCTAAGGCTATCTAAGAAAAAAACAGCAGTAAAAGGTGAGACACACGTTGTTTCCCATGGGGAAATAAAAATCTCATTTTATTTTGAATAAACAGTGCAGTAGCTTGAAGAATTGGATACATGAAACAGGTGAAAAAGCAAAAAGTAAGATACATAATAAACAAAATTGACAGAGACTTCATAATTTTTGGATTAAGAACTTGAAAGGGAGAAGGCAGGGCCAGAAGAGCCTGTCAGCAGAGACATCCCCATGATGAGGCTGAGCAGCAAAGCCCTGGGATGCAGCTGATGGCTCCCCTTTGCCGTGGCTGTGCCACTGTCATATCCAGGTTCTATGTAGGGAAGACTGGTACAAATTTAAAACTGGATGAATCACCTATATTTGGAAAAAAAAAAAAAAAAAAAGCAAAACCTGATGAATTGTGGCCTTCATAACATAGAGGGACAATGTTCTCTTCAGACTGTTTATTATTACTGTTCCCATGCTTAGGGCCTTCTGGATTAATTTTTATTGTAGTTGTAGGGCTGCTTTTAGTGTTAAGATCAAAGGATATAAACAAGACAAGAAGAGGTCATAGTTTTTATTAGACCAATTGAAATTGTTGGGAAAAATACACCAGTGCTCAGGCACATGAATCCCTTTCCAGGCCTGAAGCTGAGAAAATCATTCTCCAAGGTAACTACAGGTGCTTGCATCACCTGAAATAAGCAGACTGGCATCAGGACACAACTTTTGTGGGACTTCAAAGTTGTTAGTTAAGAAGGAAAATAGCAATTTCAGTAGAAAATTCATGGCTACCAATAGCCATTTCTGACTGGCATATCAGTCTACTCCAAATGCTACTCAAAATGTATGTAGTCCCAGTTGTGTACTGCAGTGTATGTAGAAGGCAGTCGATGGAGAGGAACTGATTCTGTTTGCTTGGCAAAGGGTTTTGGAGAGTGATAGGTTTGCTGGTGTGTGGGTTACTGATAATTAACTTTAATCTTGGTTCAAGTGATGTTATAACTGGTGTTACTCCATGGCTGTCACTGGAGTTACTCCCACTCCACAAGGCTGTGTCTCTAGACAGAAATATGACTGTGTAAACCTTCAGTCTGCTACAACTAGTATCTTACATGACCAGTTCCACGGGGACTGGGTTTTGCTATGGTTAAAAGCAGTAAAATAAAATAATGTTAAAGTATTAGACCCTACTAATGTGAATTTAAAAAATTAATCACCCCTGTATTTTTTTCACACTAACTCTGATGTTTTTGTGTGTTTTGTGTGTGTGCATGAGCAGGGGATAGCATTTTGTGGATGTGTCTATGTTAGCAATTTAAAGCTCTGAGTTCTTTTTGGTTACAAATTTGGTGTTCATCCCCATTTGGAGTCTGGTTGTTCCCATCTGGACATGATTTCCCTTCTGGTGGAGCCAGGGAGTGGGGGAAAAGCACCTCCAAGTGTAACCTCCTACAGGTTATCCTAGGTGATGCAGTGGTCAGCTCTGTCCTCATAGGAGCTGTTCTCCCAGGACAGGCAATGGGTACAAACTTCACTGTCACTCCAAAAGCACTGAGAGTACCTTGTCTTTGAGCAACACCAAACCAAGCCCTGCTCTTTCTACCTTGGATTCCCCCCACCCCCAGCGGAAAATGCAATTGTCCCTCTCTCCCATGAGTCATGGTAACATCAGAGATTAGCAATTGGAAAATTCCATGAGCCCTGAATTTTTTTTTCTCTCCTGCCAGTCTGAAGTTGATATATTCAGAGGTTTTAGTATCCTGATTTATTCCATCGTCAAGAGAATGTGTATCCTACCTGAATTCATATTTTTATTGTCTCCAAAAATGGGATTTTCCTGGATTTTTCCCATCTTATTTTCTATTCATTTACTTAATGAAAGATTGTAAAAGGCATCTTGTACCACATAATTCATAAGAAGTCTCAAAAACTAGTCCTGAGGCAGCATTAAACTTAAAAAATTCTAGAGTCATTGGAGTGATTCCACCAAATGCTACAGTTTAACCTACTTATTTGACATCTTTCTTTTGGACTGCGTGAAACTCCATTTAGTTCTTGTCTCTTTGTGTTATTTATTTCTAATTTCATCCTTATAATATATGGAATTAAATCATATGATCACCACTTTAAATCAAATATAGCTTGTTTTCAGTATCAGTCTAGGCCGTCTCCAAGAACATATTTAAATGCAGAGGGAATTCAGCTATTCATAACATGTTTGCTTCCAGAAGCAAATCCTGCCAAGCTGAAGAACTGTGAGTTAAGCCATATGGTTTTCATAAAACATGGTGACTTGAAATTTATTTCCACTTTACAAAACAAAAGTCCGTGCCAAAGCACTGTGTGTGCAAAATTCAGCATTAGGAAAAAGTTGAGTGTAAGATCACTGGTCTCACACTCCTTGGGTTAAACATTTCTGAAGCTCAAGGTGAGTCTTTGGAAAGTGCTAGTAGCAAGAAGACAGAAACCAACAGCATAAGAGTTCCCAAAGAAAATTTTCTAAGATGACTAGTGAATGTAAGTAAACAATCTTCAGAGTTTAAATGTGAGATGTTTTAAATGAATCCCAAAAAGCAGGTTTAAACCTTTTAGAAATGAACTGTCACTTTTTGAGGGCCCCAAGTAATGGTATATTTTTATGTGCCTTAACTCAAAGAACCAGACCAGAAAATGGTCCTTCAGTGAGCTACAAAGCAACCCAGCCAAAGGTGTGAAATGTTGCTTTTAGCATGAGTATGAAAGGAAACAATTTGTGTGTGTGACAGACTTCAAGGCATCTATTCTAATGGACAGTTAGGAGTCCAATATTGTCCTCTATATTCAGGAGCTGAAACTGGATTTAGAGTTCTCAGTTTCAATTGTTTGAATTATGAGCCTCTCTAAGACTTCATATTTGAAATTTACTGCTCTTTAATGTTCTGGCTGATCTGAATACAGAGTTTAAAGTACCTAAGTCTAGGAAGGGAAATACAAATATTTTGGTTTGGCTGTTTGTATTTAAGAGTGCTTTCTTCAGGCTTCTTTCTTCTGTATAGTTAGAAACTGAAATCACTCTTATAAGACCTAAAATATTAGTAACCTCTTCTTATTTCATAAGGAATGATGAGAGCCTGCAATCCTTCCCTGTTGTTTTGGCCTCTTGCAAAGCTTGGCAATTTTTGCTTTGTTTATAGTAATCCTACTTGCAAAGCACTTACAAAGTCTGTTCCCTTACTACATAACTAACAAAAAAAAGTGTTACACTTTTGAGATTTCTTGAATAAAATAAGTAAATATCATGTTTATGCTGAAGCTGATTGTAAAAATTATGTTTCTGGAAGTAGTCTGGGTATAATATCTTATGTTTCATAGTGCACTGCCCCCTGTGAGGAGTTGAGCCTCTGCCTAAGTTTGACTCTGTTGGGGATGAGTGGGTCAGAAGAAACATATACTGGTCCAAAAAAAATCTTCATGTGAATTTGATCTGTAAAATAGACTGTCTAATCTATGCATACTGATGAACATTAAATTATTGAAGCACCTTTGATGATCTTAATGAAAAAATACAACCAATACAGCTCCTCTAAGAAGGGTCACAATCTCTGTAAACTGGACTCCCAACACAGCAGTAATTTTTTGTACTCTTTGTCAGCTCCCTACATGAAATTTTCAGGTAGGGGTTTAATTATCTAGTGTCTTGTAAGGCAATCAGACAATATAAAAATGAAAACTGCAGAAAATGTCACAGGAGCATTAATAATTCTCAATGCCAAAGGTATTTTAATTATAATATTTAACAATAGACCAAGCACAAGGCCACCCTGTGGGCAGTGAGAACAAACCATAAAACCACAGAGCTGCTTGCCCACCAGATCCCATCCCACTGCTCAGGTTAGAAAACAAAAAGTCTTATGGGCCCCAGAAGGGAAGATAAAAAATACAAAGCAAATTTATACCAAGCAAATTAGTGTTTCTCAGGGAATTCCTGATTTTCCAGTGCACTGCTGTTTCAGGTCTGTGTGGGGAGGACCTGTGTGGATGGTCCTGTGTGCCAGAGGCTTTCATTCCTGTGGTACAGTAAAACTGATATTTTTGTTGCTGAGCCATTGGTGAAGTTCAGACATTCTTAATGCATGAGTGCATTTTTAAAGGATTTTTTTCTTTTTGCATGGTGTTCTAAGGCTTAAGTTGATGGGAGTTAAAATCAACTCTAAAGTGACTAATGGCAGCAAATGTCAGCAGGGAAACAGCTAAATTGAAAATGAAAATAATCTGTGCTCTCTTCAACATCTTCCCTTTCCAAACTCATAATATTAACAGGGATCTGGATCTGGTACTAGGCTGGCACATGAACAAGGTGTTTAAGAATTAGATTTGGTATTGGGTAAACTTTACCCGAGTGTTTGGTCACCTAAAACTTTCTTCAAAAGTATTCAAAAGCATAAATATGAACTATTTGTCTGTTCCACGGAAACATAAACCCCCTTGGCAACATTTTGCATTTGATAGCTTCAACTTTTAGATTTTAAAGCTTCTTATACTTTGAACCAGAATTTCTGACTTTGTCATAAAAGGTAATTTTTTTAATACCTAGGAACAATGTTTTCTGTTAGCACTTTTTTGGAACTAAAATTCCGTGATGGTATAGCTGTTAAGTTTTATAGTTTTCACTCTTACCTCCAAATTTATCTTCTTGCAGTTTATTGGGTTTTGGAGATATATATATATATATACTCGTATATATATATATTCACATATATATATGCTTGGTATTTAGAATATATATATATATATATATATATATATATATATATATTCTAAATACCAAGCACTGATACACATCTTTTGAGCCAACTATACAGATTTCTGATAGCTCACGTGCAGGCATCCTATTCTGCTTGGTGTGCTTCTTTGGACCTGTAAATTGTAAAATTGCAAATATTAAGCTGGTATTTCCATTTGTAGAGCAGCCTGAACTGGAATTGGAGGGCTGACCTTGATGTCATTTTGCATCCTTCCTTTCCTGAAGTTATTTTTCCCTTTGCTGTCTCAACAATTTGTTACCAAAAGGAAGCTGAACTGCAACTTGATGCCACCTTGTTAGAAGTTTTCTGCTCCTAATAAAAACTGGCTTCCTTCCAGTATGCATTATCTATGTATAGATTACACTTGAGAGTAAACTTCAAACTACACTTTGCTGCTGCTTCACAGGAAGGAGCTGTCTCTCTACAAAATGGTTCACTACCTACAGAGCAATGTCCTTAGACCACTAAAATAATCTGTGGACTTTAAAGTGGGCTGCAATGCAAAGCAAACAATAACAAAGATGCTGCTCTGTTACCGAAAGTAAAGCTAGAAAGATCAACTGTTATCCATGAATTTCTGGAGATAAACTTCCTCCTCTTTTCACAGCCAGGTGAGCTCAGAGGAAATGGGTGAGCTCAGAGGAGATGATTGTTCCTCTGAGGACATGTCTGACACTTTTGTTAGCAGGGACAGAGAAAAGCAGATACAAGAGGGGCCTTTTGCCCATTTTTTTTTCCTTTTCTAGAGGCTTCTGCCAGCTGAGCAGAAGGGGTGCTCTTCACACAAGCCACTAGGCAAATGGGGGCCAAGCCAGAAAGAGCCAATGCTTGGGGTTTTGGCTGGAGTCCCTTGAAACAGATCTTTCCACAGAGGAAGCTGCTGACTGTTGCTCTTTGGCACGAATCCATCGTGGTTCTGCTTTCCCTGTCCTTGGGCACATAGTTCTGAAGCTCTCAGTGCTCCTGCTACCACATGAATAAAGCAAACACCACACTCTACGCTGGCTTGTGTGGGTTCTGCATGGTGGCAAGCACCAGTGGTGCAAAGATCCACTTTTGTCAAAACCCTAAAGAAATGGAGCTTCAGTGACAATACACTGGTGAATGAGCTTATGCATCCACCTCCCTATGGGACCTGTGGCTGGCTGTTTAATTTTCTGGCCAATATTAACTGTAGAGGACAAGAGATCTAAAAAACATGAAACTTCTAAAAGTTATGTAAAGGTCAGTATTTGTGGAGGAAAGCATACCTATGCTTATGCTGACGAGAACACTGCTGAATGTTTTCATTGCCCATTAGACAGAGAACCGCCTAACTTTATCTTCCACATCCAAATCCATGTAAAATTACCCTTCACACTGTTTACAGAGTGCCTAAGTAAAATTTATATTTTTAAATCAAATAAATTTTGACCTCCCAGATGGTACTGAAATATTAGGAATATCGGGATTGTCCTGTGTTTTCACAGATCTTTCGAGTCTGTGTGTATTTACCTAGCACCAAAGGGTGTGGAGCTGTCTGTGACAGCCTGTGGTGTGCAGGATTTGTGACAGCTCCTGTGCTGTGCAGAGCAGGCTCCTTGGTGCAAATCAGTGAGCACCCACACGTCGATGGAAGCACTCTGCTGCTGCACTGCCTGGTGATTCAGCTGCACAGCTTGCTTCATCCTTTGTGCATCTCCTGTCAATGCAAATCCCTCACAGCACTGAGGACTTCTAATCCCATTATTTGTGATTCAGCCTTGATACTAAGACAAGCATTCCAAGCCCCTAAGAACTAACTGTGATAAAAGCCTAACTACTGTGAAACAAGAAGACATTATCAAATGGGTTGATTTTATTTTTTCAAAGGAATCACTCTCTGTATAATCCCCATGTGTGGTGTTCTTCATGTTATGTGGAAAGAAAAGAATTCAGTATTCATTCAGGTCACTTCAAATGCAGTTCTTCTCCTCTGTATGTAATGATTATTTTTCATTCTACCCCAAGCAGTTTTGCATCTGTTCCTGGTATGGGACAGCCAGTCTGGACTGGCCAAATTAATCCTGACAGAGGATAAACAGGAAGAAATTACTTGCTTGCCTCAAAGAAAGATAATGAAAACAACTTCAAGAAGTACTTGTTACCTGCCACTCCTCCACTGGATAAGACATATTAGAAATGTTGTAAAACAAGTTACTGTCTTTGTGAGGAGGAGAATTAATGAAGCTCAGTGTCCTAAACACACAGGTGATAAATCCTCTTCCCTGCTGTAAGACTAACCTCTCTTCACTATGGAAATACCCAACACTTAATAACCTGATGATCCAGTGCTTTCCACACTTCCACATCCCCTCTTATGTGCCTGAAAGTGTTTGCTGAATGCTGCTTGAACTCTGTCAGGCTTGCTGCTGTGACCACTGCCCAGGAGGGCTGGTTCCAGTGCCCAGCCACACTCTGAAGGGATGAAGAACCTTTTCCTAACACCCAACTTAAACCTCCTCTGACACAACTTCAGGCTGTTGCCTCACTGTCATCACAGAGCAGAGATCAGTGTCTGTCCCTCCTCTTCCCCTCACAGGGAAGCTGTAACTGCATTGTGATCTCCTCTCAGGCTCCTCTTCCCCAGGCTGAACAGACCAAGTGCCCTCAGCCTCTCCTCACATGGCTTCCCCTCCAGGCCCTTCGCCATCTTCACTGTCCTCCTTTGGATGCTCTCTAATTGCTTAATGTCTTTCTTACATTGCAGGGCCCAAAACTGCCCCCAGGGCTCAGAGCAGAGCAGGACAATCCCCTGTCTTGCCTGGCTGGTGATGCTGGGCCTGGTAATGCTTTGGAGAATGCCACCATCACACAGAGAGAGAAAATAAGAATATTTTCCATTACCCCGGAGGGCTACAAATGTTGGGGTGTGCTTTTCAAAGGAGTGGGTGCCCCAAGACTTCAGGAACCAAGAAGAGAAGTCAGAAGTCAGTGTTTCCACATTTCCTGACTGAATAGCTGCTGGGAGATCTGCAATTGGAATGGGGACCTGTATGCCTCAATGCTCCTGATGATGGGAGTGGAGGTGAGAGTGAAGTGACTCTCTCCTACCTTTCTCCCTCTTCCCACGGGTAATTTGCATCTGAATAGGAGTGAGCTGAAACTGTGTGCATAAGCTGAACTTCCTGCATGTTGAGGTATGGAGACAGATCTTTTTCACATAAGAAGGAGATTTAGCCTCATCTATTTCATGTGGCTACATCAATTTACTCCAGCCAAAGATCTAATCTGCTCCTTTCAGTTGTGACTGTTTAAAATTAAGAAATTTAAACTTTTCATGTTGCATAAATGAAAGAATTATAGTGAAGCAATCTCACAGTCAAAACATTTTTTATTCAATTTATTCTGCCAGAAAACACCTCGTTCAGAAATTGGAGGTATATGGTATTCAAAATATTTAAAGAAATAGCTATTCCAGTGTTGTTTGCAGAAAAGCCTCTTGCAGATTCAGGGCAATTTTGATTATAGAATGACAACATTTAATGATACTCATCAAAGAGTTATTTTTTTAATCCACTCCAGGAACTACAGGGGACTTTTTATACTTCCATGTGAAAGCCATTCTCTCTGTACTACAAATTTACTTAATTGCAGTTCGCGCTACAAGATGTTTTGTCCTGCTGTTTTTGTTCTGCTCTGGTGCTTAGCAATCTTGTTTATATTTAGGGGCCTCTGGGACAGCTAGATCTGCAGGAAAAAATCTGTTCCTGTGTGTATTTAGATCTAAAACACTGCTCATAATCCTCTCTCATCTTTGAATAGGTCAAAAGAACTTCAAAATGTGCCCAAAAAAGGCAAGTTTGGATAATCTACACCTATACAACTTTCAACAGGATCACTTCAATGATCTTTTTTTAGGGAATTTAAGATTATTTTAATATTTTTAAGCCATTAAGTTTAAAAAGTCATCACAGTCATTAGTATAAATCCTATGAATATGTTTTAGAATAACTTCAGATCAGCTAGCCAGGTCTCTTCATTGTTTAGTACTTCTCTCATAAGGTATGCTATGCAAATCTTAGCAGCGATGATTCAATATTTTCCTCTAAATTGTTCATTAACTTGAAAAATGAAGACAAAACCTGGTCCATTAAAGAGCTTACAAGTACTGCCCACTTGATTTTCTCTTTGCAGTTGTGTATCAAAATAAACGCATTAGTAGGTGTGCAATTTATTTTATATGTCTCCTTTCTAGAGAAAACAATTATTTTTCAGGAGTACTACCTGATATTTTGTTGAAATATTTTATCAAGACACAGTAAATATTACTGTGTCAGTAAAGTGCATAACAACTACAGAAGCTCATTTGAATTATCAATGAAAACATTGAAGCAAATCATATTAGACTGGCTGATAAGTATAGTGTAGCCACAAAGAATTTAATTAGAATTTCAGCATTTGATAGTTAACTATCAACATATGAGCAGCTGATGGTCTAATCTGACTTTGTATTACCTTGAAAATTCTTTATCTGCAGACAGCACTTTCCCAAAATAATCAGCATATTTAAAAGTTTCTTGTTTTATATTCAAAGTAGAGAAGAGAATTGAGTTCTGCTAAGATACGTGGATATAAATAATAAAGGAAGTTACAGAGAAAATCAGATTTTCCACGAATAAAAAAAGATACATATTTTATGTATACATGCACAAGGAAAATACCTGTTTATTGGACGAAATGTTGGTCTGAATATTTCTGAATATAGTTTGTGTCTCATAGGGCAGCTGCTCAAGAGATACCACTGATCAGCTTTTCCCTGCGTAATTTGTTTTTTATAAATGACGTGACCAAATGTGGTTGAAAGTGTTCTCATAGTAAAAAATAAAAACTACAGAAAAGTGCAAAAGTTCAAAGTGGTTTATACTGACACGGCTGTATGCAGTGGTACATTCCACTGCACAGATATACAGATTATACTTTTTACAAGTTATAAAGCTGAAAAAGCTGAAAACTCTTCTAATTTCTTCATATGCAGAGGCTTCAGTAGAGTTATTAATATTACAAGCTCAAACCTTAAAGTAAAAAACCATATGGTGATTTGAAGAAGGTTTTAAATAAAATTTTTATGGCCAGGTTTAATCATGGATTGTCTTCTGTCTCAAACTTATTACATCCTGGAACTGAAGGCAGAAACACAGATGATTTTACACTCTGCTTCTGCAAGAATTGTTCAATCTTTGGATCTGAAAGCCAGGAAATGTTTTTAAACATCAATATTCAGTGATTTTTGATATTATTCCTGCAGTATAAAGACAATGCCTCACTAGACTTTCTGATTCTAATATTGCCGAAAGCCTACACAATTTATTTAACACTTGTAACTTTAAAACAGCCTATTTATGCAGTTCTGGAAGTAGCAAAAACTGTTTTGTTACCAAAAGGTTAAAATCCACCATTATTCATGTCAGAGTCCCTCATGGGTGCAGTTTATTAGAAATTGATGGGACAAAGAGAGGAAGGAGGATGCTGCCTCTAACAAGAGAAAGAGTGTTTTATTTTGAACAGACAATGCCCACCTTTCTCAGTAAAACAGAGTTTATGTCTACAAATAGCTTCTGTAAAAGGAATAGGACCTCTGGGATTACTTCAGGAGTGTACACTTGTGCAATGCAATAAAAATTATGTCAGATTTCAATCAGAGTGAAAAAATGCTTCTGACAGTTTACAATACATGAAGTATTAACCAGTAAAACTTTGCCTTGGAATGTGACCCTTGCTAAAGCGGGACTTGAGTGAGGATTGTACTGAATGGTTTCAATGGACAGCTTTAAGAAGCTTTTGATGAAAGATAGATATAAACATAGAGATTTATATACTATTGTGCATGTTGCAGTGTAGAAGAATAATTCTCTGCCAAAATAGGGCCATTCATGAGGAATTTTTTTTTTCCAGAAACAGGGTAAACAAAAATGAAATGACAAATCATGAATCTGGGCCACTGTATTTTGTTCTTCCAGGGTGTTTGTTATTTTACCTTGTTTACTCCCCTTTTTATATACTAATCTTGTCTCAAGTCAAGCAATATCTTTGATCTTCTGCTGTGTACAAAGCTTCCATCTTCTTGGAGGACTATATGTTATTAAAATAACAACAAACTCAGTAGCCACACACAGACTAGCTGTTATTGTAGACATTCTCTACTGACATTATTGTCTAGAAAATGTTGGACAAAGTGATTCCAAAAGAATTATGTCATATGATGGTGTCAAAAGCAGAAACTCCAAGGGTTTGAGTGGATGTCCATGCTAGCCCCAGATAGACTGCAGGCAGAGGTGTATTTGGTCACAGGTACAGGTTATGCTGTCTCCATGCAGGATGAACTAGGATCCTGGGATGTATTCTTCTAAATGTTTGAGGTCCTGATTAACCCAGTGCTAAAAGTTTCTCTTCACACAAGTAAATACTGTTGTTTAGTAGAGCTTTGAAGTGTTTTCTATAGGTACATGACTTTTATTTCCTCTTGGGGTTCCAAGCATAAATTTAATGCTATTTTACTGTCTTGTTTGTGATGACAATTCCTACAGTTACACATTTTATTCCAGTATTTTCCATTCTTGCAAGTGTAATAAAACAGGAAATACAGAATGTAAGACAAATAGATGTAATTTAAAGGAATTTTATTTTTTTCCATCTTGCTTAGTCAACATAATATACAGCAAATTACAGAAGGCAAAGTACATTAGAAAGGAAAAGGCGGGAGGATGATAAATACACAGAGTTTGCCTTCAGATTGGTTGTGTCAAGCAGTGTATCTGGACTGCCTGCTAGGTTTTTGATTAAGGTGGACTCTAATGTCTTATTCTCTGTCTCAGAGGGGGCAATTTTCAGAAAGAACTAGTAATCTTTGCCTTCTCTGTCACTTACCTAGCACACTTCACAGGTTTTTAACAGTCTGAAATTGAATTGTTTAAAGAGTAGGAGAGATGATTGTTTAGCTTGTAGTAGCTGGAGTTTCAACACAGAACGATAAATAGCTGTGCAAAATAACTGTCTGCAGTCATTGTTGTCAATGTCCTTGTCTCTGGGCTGTTCAAGGCTCCAATCACGAACTGCAGTTTGTCATGGCAAAGTGCCTCAACAACATCCTTCCCAGAATGAAAGCCAGCTTAGCACGTGTTGTAAGATGTTTACAGACGTTGAACACGACTGCCAGGTCCCTTTACACTGTAAGGGTCTTGCCCACAGTACAGTTATTGCCTTGTGAGGTGAGGAGCTGAGCCCTTGAGTTGGTGCCTCTTTGGAGGTGAATGAGGGCCTCAGAAGCACAGAGGAGTATTAGGAGTGCATGAAGGACTGATGTGTTTGGGTATATCTTCAATTAGTTTCAGTACAAAATAAAAGCCTTAACTGGCCTGGTAGGAGTTCCAGATACTCCTGCACTCTATCTCCAAAATGGCTTTAGGTGATACTGTGTAAGAAACTATGAGACATGATGTCCCTTTATGGACAGACCAACCCTTCCGTGCTTCACTCAGCACTCAGGATTAGGAAAGTTAAAAGGGTACATCCTTATTTATTCCCTTAAGCATTAGACTGTGAGTTTCTCTAATCCCTCTAGGAGCTGTTGATGCTGTCTGTCACCAAGCCTGGTCTTGCAACATGCTCCAGACCTTCCTTATCTACTGTGTAAACAATACTTTTAGCACAATATGTGCTTTAAGTTGACATCCAACCAACTTTAGTTGGTGTTCCCTTACTCTACTTCTCAGAGCTGGTATATCAATCACTTTATCAATTGGTTGGCAAATCAATCACTTTCAGGGTTTTCTAAATCTCAGCAATACGTGCTTCTTCCTTTTCATCTGCAACTGGAAATCCCAGACTTTTTTAGTTATTCCTTGTATAGTTCCTGGTGATTGATTCTACATTGCCTTGACCATTTTGCTTGCTCTCCTATGCACTTTTTTTGTCATCACTAGTCCAACTTGTGGTAGGATAATCGAAAATGTATGTATTACTCATGATGTAATTACACCAGGACTTCACCTCAATACCACTTTTGGTGATACCCAATATTTTTGGGGCATTTATCTACTGCTGCACCATGACTCCATGGTTTCAGAGAGCTGCCAGTGATGATATCATAATACTTTCCCTAAACTGCCATTGCCAGTTTGAAGCAGCATAATACTGGCATAATTTTGATAACTTTTCTCTAAGCAATTTACCGTAATCTAGACCGAAGTTTATCTGCAACTTTTTTACTCACTCAGTCACTCATTCATTCACTCACTTTAGTGAGGTCCTCCTGGACTTGTTATGAGGACAAAACTGTTCATCCCCCTCTACTGTGAACGAGCTTGCAGTGACACACATCTCTTCCCTCATATCAGGGCATATGAATGTGTTTCTTTCCCAGCTCCACTTTTGGGCTATGTGTTAGAGCAGGCCAACATCTAAGGTTGCACACAAGGTGTGTAACTGCTGTGGTTGCTCTCCCTTAGCCCACAATGCAGATACAACTGCAACTGGCTCAGCTGGAGTTGAGGAGCCAGAAAAGTGCAGAATCCCTGACTCCAAAATTATTTATGCAAGAGCAGGAACAAGCTGATCATGTTGGCAAAGGAACATGAGGAAATAATGAGGACACCAGGCACTTCTTATCATCTGGAGTGTCTCCATTCCAGGATAATATATTTTTTTCAACAATGGAAAGTTGTGGACTTTTTCCTCATCCCAATAAATAGGAAAAGTCAGATCCTGTGTGTACTGTAGAAGAAAACAAACACTCTTTGGCACCTTTCCTTCAAGGTGGTTTTACTTCATTCACTGGCTCTAGAGACTTCGTTTCCCATTTTGATAATTTACTAGGTCACATTGGCCAATTATTTGGGATTAAATAAATTTATTAAGAAAGTAGAATATTCCTTCAAATGGGCATGATCTGATTTACAGGGTTTTACTAGGGGAGAAGGGGGAATAGTATTCCATTCCATTCCATTCCATTCCATTCCATTCCATTCCATTCCATTCCATTCCATTCCATTCCATTCCATTCCATTCCTT